>AFQZ01000958.1:0-20240 GCA_000222935.2 Aciculosporium take MAFF-241224
CCCCGGCCGGACGGATGGGGAGGGGAACAACAAACAAACAAACAAACAAACAGGTCGAGGGGGATGGGATGGGGAGGGGAACACAAACAAACAAACAAACAAACAGGTCGAGGATGGATGGGGAGGGAATAACAGGCCGAGGGGGATGGATGGGGAGGGGAACAACAGGCCAAGGAGGGGAGAAGCCGGGCGAGAATGAATGAATGAATGAATGAATCACGCCGAGCTCATGTTTCAGGCCGGCCCTGTCCTCCGGACATGGTGCATCGCTCTGCTGCATGTCGTCTGCACACGTGGACGCGGGTGGGTGGTGGCTTTCTTTTGCCACGGAAGGCCCGATGGCTTTTGTGCCATGGCCTCTCTCTCTCTCTCTCTCTCCCTCTCCCGTCGTCTGATGCCCGCCATCTAGTCATGTCACGTCATGTCACGTCATGTAATGTCATGTACGGTGCGCGGGTGCAGGTGATGAATCCATTGTTCTTGTTTCTTGGTGGGTTTGCTGCCGTGGCGGTGGGTGCGTGTGGTGTGAGAACCTACCCTGCGGCGGCTTGATCTTGATCTTGATCTTGTCCTGATTCTTTCCCGCCGCCCTCGTCACGCCTGATTCTTTCCCGCCCTCGTTACGCGTCCCTCTCGCAGACCTCCCCTCCCCAGCAGCATGATCCTGGAAAACACAGCAAGGTCTAGGATGCAAGGGCTACTTGATTCGTCTCACTTCGGGGTGTAGCTCCTTAAAGGCATATCGGCCCCCTCCCGTCTTGCCCCGACAGCATCGAGCCCCTTCAAACACCGTAAATGACAACGACAAACGCCAGGACGCGCACCCATCGCCTCGGGACGACACCAGGGATGATGGGGGCAGAACAGGCGTCGAGATGAAGTAAACAATGTGCAGAAACAGAAATACGGCATTGCAATACCTGCCCGGGGAGCCAAGTTCCCCCTGGGGATATTACCAACCCATGCCCATACCCATCTGACCCTGTTGTCGCCAAAACTCACATACGTCATTTTCGACCCCGACCCCTTTTTCACCATCAGCTTCCCATACCCATCATATTCTTAGATGCCGACCACAGGAGGAAGGAGAACGCAACGCCATGGACGAGTCCTGGACCTGATCCAAACATCGACACGGAGAGGCGGCTTCTCGCCATTCTGTTGAACCCTCCACCACCTGGATAGCTACACGTAGCATTTTTCGGCAAATTATACCATCTAGTCGTCTGCATCTCTTCGCCGTTGCTGCTGCTGCTGCTTCCAACTAGCTTACCGCAGCGATCCCGCGTTGCCGTCCTCGGGCTTCCTCCTTCATGAGCCATTTATGCATCCAGACCGCATTCGTGCTGACCCAAGTCTAGCAGCATATTCATCTTTCACCATCTACATTTCCGCCAAGCATCAACATGTGTATTTCCCATCATGGCACGCCATCTCATCGTTTTGGAACCCACAAGCACCGAAACTTGTTTATAACACCGTCCGATTTGCAAAAGAAGAACAAGGAAAAACAAAAAAAAAAAAAAAAAAAAAAGGATGGGGAAAAAAATAATGGGGAAAAAAAGGGTTTCATATCTCATTCCCATCTATTCAACCCATTTTTTAAAGAAAATGAGACTTGTCAATCAGATCGTCATTCTCCCACCACTCCTTTGCCGGAATCAGCAAGACCGCTTCATTTGGAAGAGGAAAAAAGAAAAAAATTAAAAAAAATTTGACAATAAAAAAAAGAAAAAAAATGATATATAATCCAAGAAACAACAACGACCCCGTCTCTTCTTCCCACGCCGTGCTGGCCGCCAGATAGTTCCATCTCAGGCAAGCAGGGCTTGCCGAGGATGCTCCGTAAGAAAGTGTATGACCGAGAGAGAGAAAAAAGACAAGCCCCCCGGCTCGATAGAGCGTCGCGTTGCAGTCCATGCAACAACGCACGAGGCATTCCTTGGACCAAAGGCATGGCGAGGCACTTCAGGTCTCCTGGACCGGCCGATAATCATGTCCCGCCAATACCTTGTACGTGACTCTCATTCCAGGCCAGAGAGAGCCATCCATCCCTACCCAGCGAGGCAGTCAGGCCCTCAAACCATACAGATCCACGACCGTCCTGGCCAGCTTCACGAGCCCGGTGCGTGTCATCATCAGGTTTGCCGCCGTGGATGCATGCTTCGGGAGATGGACCACGAGCATCACTCATGCTCCAACCATCCAAGTTATGCTGCCATCTCGCTCCATCATTCAGCATCCAGTCCTGCACATTCGGGACGCCCTGGTCGGGGTTGGTGGGCAATCTTCCGGGGACGGCCTGCCGGCCTGGCTGTGGAATCATGGACGCATGCTGGTTCAAGGAAGACGGCAAGTCGTACCCCGACGCCGCCGCCGTCGCACTGGCTGGGTCGTTGAGCCATCTTGCCCACATGATGTTGACATCGAGATCCATTGGCATGTCCAGACCCGGGGGTTGCTGCTGCTGCTGCTGCTGATAGGAGACTCGAGGAGAAGCCGCTTCTGGCGTTTGTGAAGATTGCATCGGAGTGACTCCGTCGGCTCGCGGCCCGTGACGAATGACCCCGTCCGTGTTCACTTGTGAAATGGGTTCCGTGGAAACATGACCTCCTGAAGACGAGGAGCTGTCATCCCAAACGGCACCCGGTGTGGTTTGGCTAGAGGCTGGAGAAGGAACATCTGATGTGTTGTAGTATCCAAACTTCTCATCAGCTCTTCTGAGAACAAGGGCGGTGTCTTCTGGCAAACCGCAGCCCCATTTTCTGGCAAGGACACTTAGAATGCTCAATGTGCGCCTCGCACAGGGCCAGTCGCCGGCAATCTCCTCTAGATGCCTGACTCCATGTACAATGTCTCGCCTGGCACTCTTCTCGGGCAGGTTGAGCAAATGGACGATGCATGCACTGTGAACCATGTAGACGGCGATGTTGCAGATCTGCCGCATACCATAAAGCCTCTTGTAGAGCCTCATGAGCTTTGAAATTGCACCAGCATTGGCAGTGCATATCCTCCGCGGGGAAACGTGAGAAGGCAGTGGTGATGCAGCCTGGGTGTACTTGAGAAATGGTCGAAAAAGATGAATGTACTGCAAGTGGAAGAACATGCTATGACGCGAGAAAAAAAGGGTCAGAGACGGTTCGTGCTCAAAGCATCGGGAGGGAGGCCAGGCCTCCTCGGAGATCGGTTTCATAAAGTCACATGGGCAAACCACTTACTGCATCAGGATGACATTGGGCAGCTGGCCATCTGTCGGTTCGAAATCCTCTGGTAGCCCTTTACGCCACTGCTCTAGACGCTTATGAATCTCACTCAACTTCTTCAGCTCGATCGACTTGCCCCGTGACCGACCAATCTCATTCGGATGGTAAAAGAAGACCAAGAGGTCACTGCTGATCTCACACAGAGCAATAAGCTTCAGCGCTGCAGAGAGCGTCCGCGAGGGACGCCGAGACGACTCGTCAAAGCCCTCGTCGGTCAATGGTGACCACGTGGCTGTATCCTCCTCTTCAGAAGATATTTCGAATCGTCGTGTGCTGCAGGACGCCCTTGGCAGCTGAGGTAGTCTGCCAAGGTAGTTTGACCAGCACTTGTCGAAGACAAAACAGCCCCAATATGTGATTCTCCTGGCTTCCACCTCCTCATCCGACATGTGTTCCCCGTCTGTTCCAGTCGCTTCGAGGTTCAGACCCATGTCCTGAGCCATGCGGAAGCTCATGCCACTGTATACCCAGCCTTTGGCTTCACGGCCACAGCCGGCCTCCCTCACGGACATGAGCGCCAGCGCTTGGACTGTCACAAGCCGGGGTTTGGCAAACTCGTCGTTGTCCAGGATGAGACGCTTTGCCTCTGCAAAAAAATGGTCACCCTTGGTTCGAGCATCGCCGGGTGTCTCGAAAGCGCCGGCAACATCAGTAAAGTGACAGCCAAGGGCCAGCATTGCGTTGACCAACAAGGACGAGCAGTGGCTTGTTGAGTCGCGTGAGGATACGCCGGTTCTTCCTTGCAAAAAGTCTCGTAAAAAGAGCTTTTTGGACAAGGCGGTGAAGTAGGTGAAGTGATAAGTCAAGTACATATTGATCAAGTGCGTGATGAGGCCCGAGTCATTCGTGACTCGGGTCCAGGAGGAGACGGGATCATCACTAGTCGATTGCGGCTCAGACTGAGGCTCGCAATCGATGGGGTCGTTCTGGGAGCCCCCGAGGTAGATGAGGTGGGATGTGCCGCCAATGAAGCGCACCGAGCCGTTCTCGAATCGAAGTTCGCCCATCTTGCGCGCGAGTTCGTCTTCGCCCTTGACGGTCATGAGGTCGACGTGGTCCTCACTTCTTTCCTCGGGTGTTGCCGCTTCCTCGTCCGAGTCTTGATCGACAAGTGTCTGGGCCAGGGCATCCAGGTCATCACATGAGCGAATCTTATTGACAAGGGACGAGACATGATCCTCCGAGGCATTGAGAATGGCCGCGACGAGAACCTGCAGAGTTGAGCCTCGGGCCTTGATGCTGCCCGCCTTGAATTCTCGGTAGACACCTTTGCGGCGATGGTCCGAGTTCGGGTCGTAGATGCAGTCTGTGCCGTGCACACTGGCGCACGCAGCGCAGCTGGGCAGCGCACCATCGCACTTGGATTTGCGTCTACGGCAAGCAATACATGCTGTGCTGACGCAGCGGCGTTTTTGACTCGACCCGGCTCGCCGGCGTGACTTCTTCTTGGCGGCAGCGGCGGCGGCAGAGGTGGCAGAGGCAGCTCCGGTGTATGCCTGGGCGGCCATGCCTGTCACATCATGCACACCTCGGCCTGGTGCGTCCCCCTCTGCGCTTGAAGGGTCTTGCCGTGTGGTTTGTGGCCGAGTGCCTTTCCGGCTGCCGACCATCCTGAGGAAAAAAGGCGGCCAACTCCTCTGGTCTGTCGTGACTTTTTGCAACTCGTGGCCAGTCAGCCGCGGCCCGGTAAAGGGCATGCTGATGTGATTTCCCGGGGAGTGAAGAAGAGACGAGACCGGACTCTGGAGTCTGGAGTCTGGAGTCTGATATTGCGTGTTTTGCGCGTTGCGTGCTTGTTGGGGCCACACAGAGTCACAGCGTGGGCTTGTTGTGACGATGATGTCTGGCCAAAATCGCACGCAGATGGTGCCGGGATGAACGATGATCTGCGAGGCCGCTTCGTCGGGCGGAAGCGGATTATTTTCTCAGCTCCAGCCCGTGCGTTTCTTGCCTGGTTGCGATGGACGGCTTCTGGGGCAGGTGCGATGCAAAGATGGGATATTGCGGGCAGGAACCAGTCCGAAGAAAGAACGAAAATCAAAAAAAAAAAAGACGTGAGATTCTCGAGCCCGGCTTCAAGACTTCAGAGCGTTGCATGTGCCGAGGCGAGTCCAAGTCCTGACTCCAGACGTCCTCTGTAATCGCAAGTGAGTGACAAGCACGAAGAACTAAACAAATCTGATGGTCTGTCTCTGATGTGAGTCGGGAGTCCGTGCCGGTCATTGGTCGACCAGGACCCAGCTCACCAAACAACAATGCAGTCTTGATAAGCAAAACCGTCTGGACGTTTTGCCGCCATGGACGAAACTTGGACTATATCTCGAGATGCGGGAGGTGCCGATGCACCGCATCGCCAGATGGCTTACGCGGCTTTACAACGGACAGAGCTTTCTGGAAAATACGTGGCTGCTGGGTGAAGAGCCAAGACGAGGCAAGCAATGACGAGTTCGCCGAGAGACAGGCTCCGAACAGAACTAATCATCTGGGAACCATCAAATAGTATACCCCTTGTTATCCTCACTCGATCTTATTGGCAGGGCGTCGTTCATCAGACGGGAGGATCCGAGCTCGACAGACTCGTCCCTGAGCTGCTAGCTGAACAAAAAAAAAAAAAAAAAAAAACCAAATAGCCATTTCTCTCAAAGAGAGTCCAGTCCGTAGTACCGCAACGCGTGTGCTCTGCTCCCGTCCCAGACAGACCGCATGCGCATTGGGTGGCCCTCATACCACGCGACGCATCTCCGTGGCTCGAAATCGTGCTGTAGGTGGACTCGGTCGCCATCGCAGAGGCTCTCGTAGGCTTTTGCCCCGATCAAGCATTAACCCACCCTCTTCGGGTCCCTGAGCAGGTTTCCCATCCGGGCAAGTCGTCACCGATGAATGGATGGGCTCCTTGCCAAAACGTGCAACTTCAGTCCCACCGTCTGCTGCCGACGACATGTTCACAACGGGCCCTCGGGGCGCTGCCCGTCAGTGTCTGATGTCAAAGCTGGTGAGAGAAGCAGCTCGCACGTGGTGGTTGATCGGAAACGGACTGGCGCTTAGCCAGTAGCTCACCAAACCAGCCATGCTGAATCTCGCGTTTGGTCCCTTTCGTCGGCGGGCACAGGCATCGTGGCTTTTTCGAACCCGGCCTGACTCCAGTCACGGCCCATCAACAATCTAGAAGGGGCCGCCTGCCAGAAAAAGAAATATTGTTTCAGGTCGGCCAATTATTGTCCGGTTCCTCAACGGCGAACCTGTCCTGCGAGACGGGTTAGCATCAGTCAATATCCGGTCAGGGGGGGCTCAGACCAGCACCCAAAAGCCATCTTCAACCCTGATAGCTTCCAGGCTATACCCCCCTCTTTTCATGCATCACGCAAGGTACATGCCATGCGTTGCGTCCAGCATTCGTGTCCCTACTTCATTCATTCTCCCCGTGCTACGGGCCTCGAACCCGAGGTCTCTTATCGCCCGTTAGAAAACAAGATGATTGAGTCCTCATTCACAAAGCAAACAAATGGCGTATACGATAAAGGTTTCCATCACGCTCGGCTTCTTCTTCAATTAAAGACGTTTTCTGTGGCAGGCTTTCCCATGACGTAGCATACAATGAGACACACCAGTCTAACCACCCGACCGTTTTGTCTGGCCTTGTTCTTTTTTGAAACCATCTCGTGCGGTGAAGTAAGCGCACGGCCTGAGCGGATCAAGACCACCTCACCAGCACACAGACATGGTGTACACATGCCACCAAGCGCGGCAGAGGTCGTACGGCGCGCATGCAAGCACACGTTCGTGTGCGCCAATACGCCAGATCTGGCGCTGTCGATAACCCCTCTCGTCCCCGCCCGCCAACCCCTCTTCACCACACACCACCATGCATGACTCGCACGCCATCACCTGTTGCGCGCTTGACAAATGCCATCCATGCTCTGTACCGCGAGGGGCATCATGCACAATGAGACGTAACCCTCGTAACCCTCCGTCTGGTTGCTTTCTAACCACGCTCCAGGTACCAGTTGTGCGTCAGCTGGCTGGTCAGATAGCTAAACGGGGTGGGAACTTCGGCCATGCCCTTTCGTGCGACGGGATGACGCAGATAGACAGCAGCGCATATAGTGGGATTGACCTCAAGGTAGCGGGGAATAAAGGCAAAGGCAGACATGAAAGGTCGCGGTCGCCAGGGTGTGGCGTAGGGCTTGGTGTCATCAACGGGATTCTCCTCGTCATACGTCAGCAGCCTGGCGAGCTTGCGCATCTCGTCTCGGGAGAGCTGTGACTCGCCCATGATGCGCAGGGCCTTTTCCTTCTGTTCTTCCGAAAGGCCCTCGAGGCCCTTGTCGATCTGGCGCTGTCGATTGTGTTCTGTTTGTCGGGGCTCTGATGTGGCCGCCTCGTTGGTGGGGGACGATGCGGACGATGCTGCGGATGCTGCTGATTCGGTGGATGAGACGACGGGCTGCATGTTGGGATTCTCAAAGCTTTCACGCATGAGTTCGTGGCTCTTCATCTGGAGCTGCAGCCCTTGCATGAGCTGTTGCACATCGAGCGCGCCATCTTCGGGACGTGACAGGAAGCGCTTGGCATCGGCGCGGAAAAGCCTCAATTGCTTCTTGTCTTTGGCGGAGAGCTCCTGCGGGTTATTCTTGAGAATCTTCTTGACATGCTTGAGAAGGTACTTCAGGGCGCGGTTGTTGAGCTTCCACGACTCCTCCTCTGACAGCGCCTCTAGTCTTTGTTCCGTGCTTTGCCCGCTTGCGTCATCTGATGACTGATCTTCCGCCGTCTTTTCGGAAGACTCGGCCTCCGCGTCGGCTCCCTCCTCTGCGGTGGCAGCTTCTGTTGATGAATTCTCACCAGAGGGCTTGGCAGCGGCTTTGCTGATTGCTGCCGTGTAGAATGCTTCCGACTTCTTCCTTCGTGCCGCCAGGTTCTCCGACAGGCGCTTGTTCCCTTCTGCCGCCTTTTGCTGCCCTGTGCCGTACATGACCTTGTCAATGTCTACCTGGAACATGTCGCCGGGGTTCAGCTGATAGGATGGATGAACCATCTGTTATTACTCATTGCCGTTAGTTCACGTGTATGCTTGCTGCGTCATCTCTTCTGCTAGAGTTGTCTCTTGAGCGCACGGGTGCTTCGGTGCAGCCATCAGGTGGACAAGCAAATGTACTCGCCTTTTTGCCATTGACCTTGACGGCTCCGTGGATAACAAACTGCCGTGCTTGTCGCACACTGCTGGCGAACAGGGCGCGGAAAACGGCCGTGTCCAGTCTTCTTTCCAGGGGAGCAAATGTCATTTGCATGTAGGGCGTCATCTTCACAAACTGATCGGACAGCAATTTATTGACGTCGCCAAAGAGGGGTGGTCTGCGCCTCGACCGCTCCTGTGTGCTTGGCTTGGGAACCTTGGAGTACTGCTCTGCGGACAGAGTGGACGTGGTCAAGCCGGAACCGCGACCAGCAGCCTGCTCGGAACCATCATGCGCAGCGAGATACTGGGGGGGCAAGTCCACGGCGGAGAGGAGGCGGCGGGAGAAGAGCCGCACCCATTTCTTCTCGGGGATGTGTTCGCCGTGATAGGCTCTCGTTTTCGACTTGGCGGCCCATTTCTGCTGGAAAAATGTCGGGGTGCCCCGAATCTGTGGCTCTCGTCCGGCGTTGCGATACAGATTATAGAGGTTGTACTTGTTCCATGACTGGCGCAACTTCTGCAAGAGAGTGAGGATGAATCAGTAAACATGTCGTGTCAAAGGAGTCTTGCGCCACGCCACCGGATGCCCGCGCGCGGTGCGTCGTGGAAAAGCCAAGGCTTACCGGCCGATTAAGACTGTAGAATCGGTAAGGCTTACGCATCTTGGCCTACGATTCCCCTTGGTGCTCGGTGCCGGCCGGGCGAAATCGGCGTCGTCGTCGTGAGTCGTCGTGTGATGGTGCGTCAGGAGCAAAGAAACGCTTCTTGTCCGCTGTCCAATTTTTTGGCGGATAGCTTGAATTGGCAGGCTTCCGCATCGGATTTTCCCGCGCCCCGTGCATGTGTCAGCAAAGTGTGGGCTGGTGGTGAGTGACGGCAAGACGTTGAAAAGTGGACCCCACTAAACGCGGTTTCCCAACTCGGGACGCGTTCAACTTACACGCCTTGGGCGTGTGTGGGTTTTGAAACGACGTACGACAACACCATCAGATTTTTCGACTTTGCCAGCAGCCTGCAGAGTCCAGTTCCGGCCTAGAGGTCAGATGAGCTGCTGCGGGCGAGAGTATTGCATGTTCAAGACGGTGAACATTATAACAGCATTCGGCCATGCTGACTGCGTCGTCATCCGTGACGTTTCCGCAGAGCTCGCCCTCCGCTCCCAAGCGCGCGACACCACATGATCTCGAACGAGGGAAAGTGAGGCCGAAGCATCAACGCGCGGGGCCGTTCATCGTTGAAGATGATGAATCAGATGATGAGTCAGATGATGACTCTCAGAGCCAGGATGCGACGCACTTGTCCAAGAAGCGCAGGCTTGGGCACCCTTCAGAGACCGGGGATATTTCGGCCGTCGGCGAAGAGATACGCACGGGGGATGCCGGGATCGAGCCCCCAGGAATTCAGTCAGAGAGTATTTTCTCACCATCGGAGCTAGAAAAGCTCCCCAGCTGGAGGTCCGGGAACTCGTTATTCTCCAAATCAGTTCTCGAGAGCATAGCGCCCCCCAGCTACGCGACCAAGACATGCTGTGGCAAGTCGGCGACCATTAAACAACGAAAGGCATCTGCCGCCGTCTCCTACGAGTCCATCGTAGCAGCTCGATCACGGACGAAAGAGGGCAGGGCGAAGCGAAGCTACTACGGCATCGACATACACGAGCTGATCAACGACGCAGCCGCAGAGCTCGCCAAGAAGCCGCAGACCGTCACGGGTGAACCCGACCGCCCCGTAACGTCTGTCGAGACTGCCGCGGCAGGCAAAAAGCCCAAGAAGACTCTTTTGTGGACTGAAAAGTACCGTGCGAGGAAATTCGTCGACTTGTGCGGCGACGACAGCACGAACCGGCATGTGCTGCGGTGGCTGAAGCGATGGGACCCCGTCGTGTTCCCTGGTCAGGCCAAGGCAAGATCCGTGATTGCGCGAAGACCGGGCGTGAAACCACAGGTGGAAGAGGAGAAGCCGCACCACAAAATCTTGATGCTCACTGGGCCGCCGGGCTTGGGAAAGACGACGCTGGCCCATGTATGTGCGCGACAGGCAGGCTACGAGGTTATCGAGGTGAATGCCAGCGATGACCGAAGTCGCGACGTGGTCAATAATAGAATACGCACCAGTCTTGGGACTGAAAGCGTAAAGAATGTTGCCAACAACAGGAGCAGTGATGGGGCTCAAAAACTGGCCAAGCCAGTGTGTGTCGTCGTCGACGAGGTGGACGGCGTGGTGTCCGGGTCGGGAGGATCAGGAGAAGGCGGTTTCATCAAGGCTCTGATCGACCTGGTGCTTACAGACCAGGAAAACGCTGCGGGCGCTGTGGGTTCCACGTATGAAAGGAGCCGGAAGAAGAAGAAGGAGGGCAATGACTTTCGCTTGCTTCGGCCTCTGATCCTGATCTGCAATGATGTATACCACCCGTCACTACGGCCTCTGCGGCAGTCAAACCTCGCCGAGATTATCCACGTGGGCAGGCCCTCTCTCGACACCGTCGTTGGCAGAATCAAGACCATTTTTGAGAAGGAGGGCATTCCGTGCGACAAGGACGCCGCGAGAAAGCTTTGCGAGGCGGCATGGGGCATGACGAGCGGCATCGACGCAAAGCGTGGTGCAGAGAGCACAGTCGAGGGTGACTTGCGCGGCGTCATGGTCGTAGGCGAATGGGTTGCCGGGCGGTATCGATCCAGTCCCTTGGCGGTCAACCAGCGATTGTCGCGTCAATGGATTGATGGCAACATTCTCGGCGACCTCGCCGGCACCGCCGGCGCGAGGGGGCTCGGACGGGGCAACGTCCGAGACATCGTCCAACGGCTGTTCCGAGAGGGCGGCGGTTTTCCAAAACAGGCCATGAACCTCGGCGAGTCCAAGACGCGACACGAGCAGCCGCAGGCGGAACTAGGGTTCGGGGAGCAGCAAAAGAAGCACGCCATGGACCGGCTGCGTCAAATGATTGACACGAGCGGCGAGGTCAGCACCATCATGACGGAGGTGTTTGCCGAGTATCCCACTCGCGAGTTCAACGACGACATCTACCTCAGCAAGCCCGACCAGGCATACGACTGGCTTCACTTTCACGACGCGTGCCACTCGCGGCTCTACAGGAGCCAGGACTGGGAGCTCGCTCCGTACCTGGGCCAGCCCATCCTGGCGTGCCACCATCTCTTCGCGTCGCCAAAGAGGCACTACCACACGGCGGCGGCCGCGGGGCGCGGCTTCGACAGACGCTGGGACGGGGCCAAGGGCGAGGAGGACAGCCCGCCGGTGCCGTTTTCTGGTCCTCGCGCGGATTACCAGGCTCGTGAGGCGGAGAAGCACGCGCGGTCGCAGCTCCAGACGTTGCAGGCGCAGCTCAGCCCGACGCTGACGCGGGTGTTTCGCAGTCCCGAGGATGTGGCTACCGAGTTTCTTCCGTACTTGATACGGCTGGTCTCGCCGGATGTGAAGCCCGTTGTTGTTGGTGGCAGTCAGGGGGGCTCGACGGCTAGCGTGCGGAAGGAGAGCGAGAAGGTCATGGTGAGGAGGGCGAGTGAGGTGCTTGTCGAGATGGGCATTCAGTTACAAAAGGGGAGGCTCGAAAGCGAGGCCGTTGGGCCGCGCGGGGCGCAATACGTCTACCGCTTTGAACCGTACGTCAACGAAATCATTCTTCTTTCTTTCCTCCTCTCTCTTCTCCTGTTGCTCGTTTCTCTCAGGCCGGTCGGGACATCCTACCAATCATCTTGCATCATATCTAGTGATCTCGACGCCCTGTGTACCTTTGAGACCAGCACCCTCCTCCCGTCCCTGGCACCAACCCGCTACGCCGTCCGCCAGGTCCTCGACCAAGAAATACACCGGACCATTGCCCTGCGCGAAAACGCAGCCCGTCAGGCGCGTTTCCAGGCTGGCGGCGGCACCGCATCCGCCACTCCAGGCACGCAGCTCGGCCCACGGCCGGCCCAGCCGCCACCGGACAGGGACAATCCAAGCAAGAAGGTCGCCAAGGATGCGGCGACGGTCGTGAAGAAGGACTTTTTCGGACGCGTCATCGAGGCGCGGCCGTTGGGGGAGCTTGATGGGGGCAATGGCGAGGGGAGGGCTGCCAAGGGGGAGAATAAGGTGTGGGTTACGTATCATGAGGGGCTGAACAATGCGGTGAGGAAGCCGATTTCGTTGAGGGATTTCTTGGAGGTGCTTTGATTTTTTGTTCAGGGCAGGGATAGGTGCGGGTTGTTTTGGAATTTGAGCAGTTGATGGGGTTTTGCATAGCGTAATGTATGCTCACAGTCCACATGGGCTGTGTCAACGAGCGGTAGGGTGTCGAGCAGAGGAACGACGAGGGCGTCCACGGAGATATCCCTCCCGGGGCCCTGCCGGGGGCCGCCTCCGGCGGACCTCCTCACCATGTCATGAGGAGCTGTGTAAATAATCCTTTATTTGTGAATATCCCTCCGGGGGCCCTGCCGGGGGCCGCCTGCGGCGAGCTCCCGCCTACGGCGGATGCCTTGCACTTGAGATCTCTGGGGGGGGGGGGGATATCATGGGGTGTTGATGCTGGCTGGGTTTCATGGCACATGAGCGTGGTGTGTTTTTGGAAGCACGGGCAGGAGGAGCATCCAGAGTGGCTTTGCTTTACGAACGGGATGGGCTCGCAGGCCCGGCATGCATGACGCTTCCTGCAACGAGACACCATCTGAGCAAGCTGAGCGAGACGCTTACGGATCGTGTACCGTCCATCCGCTAGGTGGTCGATGAAAGAACGAGCACACATACGTACGTACGTACATGGTGACCGCGTCCCGCTCCTGTTCCCCCCCAACTCACAACTTTGGCCGGGCAAGTCTCTGCGCAGGCGTAGCAAGCGGATCGTAGACAGCCTGCGACAGGGCATCAACGGCCGGCGGGCCCGAATGCGCAGACAAGCTCCTCGCGTCGACGAGGCCGGGCTCGAGGTCCTCGACGGTCCGACACCCAATCAGCCGCATGTTCATCTCCATCTCGTCCCTGAGGAGCTGCACGGCCCGCTCGACGCCGGCCTGTCCGTACGCGCTCATGGCGTACAGGAAGGGCCTGCCGATGCCGACGCCGCGCGCGCCCAGGCACAGCGCCTTGATGACGTCGGTGGCGCGGCGCACCCCCCCGTCGACAAAGACCTCGATCTTGCGGTCGAGGCCGCGGGCGCGCAGCACGGGCATCGTCTCGGCGAGGACCTCAATGGCGGAGCGCGCCGTGTCGAGCTGCCGCCCGCCGTGGTTGGAGAGCACCACGCCCTGGACGTTGGCGTCGACGGCGCGGAGCACGTCCTCGACGCGCTGCACGCCCTTGAGCACGATGGGCATGCGCGTCACGGTCCGGAACCAGGCAATGTCCCGCCACGAGAGGGTCGGGTCGATGAAGCTGGAGATGGCGCGCGCGGCCCCCTGCGACGTGTCCGTCTCGTGGCCCGCGTCCGCCTGCACGCGGCTGCCCTCATCGGCGCCCAGCCTGCCCCGCATGTCCTTTTCGCGCCGGCCCAGCTGGGGGGCGTCGACGGTGATGAACAGCCCGCGGCAGCCGCGCCGCTCGGCGTGCCGCACGATGCGCTCCGTGATGGCCCGGTCCTTGTTGACGTACAGCTGCAGCCACTGGGCCTGGTCGCCGCGCCGGGCGTCGACCATCTCGTCAAAGGAGCAC
The DNA here is from genome assembly GCA_000222935.2 of Aciculosporium take MAFF-241224. Lineage (NCBI taxonomy): Eukaryota > Fungi > Ascomycota > Sordariomycetes > Hypocreales > Clavicipitaceae > Aciculosporium > Aciculosporium take. The sequence continues at coordinate 14,083 of AFQZ01000958.1, forward strand.
GAGGCCAGCGTCGGGATCATCTGGATGAGGGAGTGCGTGTGCGCGGCCCGCGTGAGGACCACCTCGCCTTCGGGGTGGCCGAGCTTGCCGAGCGCCGTGGCGGTCACGTACACGGGGAGGGAGCACCTGGTGCCGAGCATGGTGGTCGACGTGTCGACCTTTTCCACGTCGACGAGGACTTTGGGGCGGAACCAGATGCGGTGGAAGGCGTTGTGGTTTTCGCGCAGCGTCTGTTTTGCGCAGGAAGATGAGTTCTTGGGGGGGGGGGGAAGAGGGAGAGAGAGAGAGAGAGAGAGAGAGAAAAGACATACAATCTCGTCATCCGCCGCGCTGGAGTAATACCCCCACGCGGTCTTCTTCATCGTCCTCCGCGCCACGGCCTCAAAGTCGAACAGGTTGTAGCACTGCGACAGCAGCGGCTTCTGCTCCACGCGCTCCAGGCGCGCCGCCTCCTCCGGGTCCTCCTCCTTGGCCGCCTTGGCCACGGTCGCCATGTCGACGTCGCCGAGGTGCTTGGACCGGTCGAGGTACTTGTCCAGCGTGTCGGGCGGGTGGATGAGCTGAAACTCGTCGGTCGCATCTTTGCCCTGGCATGGTGTGAGAGATTTTTGAGTCTGCCCGCGCCGGGGACATGTCGGGCGACGAGTCACATGGAGGACGGGGTCGGGGTCATGCTCACGGCGTATTTGAGAATGATCTTGGGTCCTCCGGGATGATCTGCGAGTTTCCCCAGCAAGGTCAGTCACGGACTTTTCGGGGCCCTCGTCGAGGAAATGGGCCGACGGGCCGACTGCCATGGGAGGTGGCCGCCCTCACGCACCTGGTAGGAAGTCGGTCACATCGTAGGCTTTGCCCTGGCGAGGGTGTCAGCTTACGCTGCCCGCAAGAAGAGGAAGAGATGAAACACGATCAAGTGATGAAGCACGATCAAGCGATGAAGCAGAAGACGAGAACGTAAACCTGCATACGTGAATCACCACCCAACACGACTTTGCGTTGTTGTGCTTCTCAACATCGCTCCCTTTCAGGACCATGGTCAAGGTCGGCCGTCCGTTGACCAGCGTGCGTGCTTCAATCTCGCGAGCAACTGCCGACACCAACTCGGGTTTGATTCTCCGCGGAAAAATAATCGACGAGCGGGCAACGCGCAACGTTTGTCTTGTCCATCCGTCTCATGAATCGTCCATCCTGTGTCGTTGTCGGGTCGGGGAATCCGCGGCTCATCCAGACCGGGCCGGCCATCGGCTCACCGACCGCCGAATGCCAATCCGCTCGGGCTAATTGGTGGCGAGCGGACGACCCGGATTACATAATCTACATCGACTTTTGCGGCGCTCAGTCAGCCGGTCCAATTGGGTCGTTGCCGGTCGGAAAGATACAGAGTGGGTCCTCCGCGCCGTCATGACCCTCTGCTAACACCGCCTGCGGAGACACGTGTGTGTTGGTGCTAAGCAGCGCCGCGCCTTCACATGACAGCTTCCCCCTTGACATCCCCAAACCTGGCCACGAAGCCGTGGAAATGCTCTCCCATCTCTAGTGACACACCAGTCAGATCTTCCACAGGCACTACGTAGACTTGCCCTCGTTTACTAGTATGCTAGATCCCTATGGCTGCCCCAATGTATCGGCATCATGGACGCATTTTCCCTCCGGGGGCCCTGCCGGGGGCCGCCTGCGGCGAGCTCCCGCCTCCGGCGGACCTCCTTACTATATTATAAAGAGCTATGTGAATAACCCTCTCTTGTAAATATCCCTCCGGGGGCCCTGCCGGGGGCCGCCTGCGGCAAGCTCCCGCCTCCGGCGGACCTCCTTACTATATTATAAAGAGCTATGTGAATAACCCTCTCTTGTAAATATCCCTCCGGGGGCCCTGCCGGGGGCCGCCTGCAGCGGGCTCCCGCCTCCGGCGGACTCCCCCTTGCTATATTATAGAAGCACTATAATAAATTTGCGTTCCTGAGATTCCCCTCCTAGTATTACAAATAAGCCACACTTAATAATTCTTTTCTCCAAGTATCTCTCCAGGGGCCCTACTAGGGGCTGCCTATGGCAAGCTCCCACCTCTAGCAGACCTCCTTATTATAATATAAAGAGCTATATAAGTAACCCTCTCTTATAAATATCTCTCCAGGGGCCCTACTAGGGGCTGCCTATGGCAAGCTCTTACCTCTAGCAGACCTCCTTACTATATATACTATAAAGAGCTATGTAAATAACCCTCTCTTGCAAATATCCCTCCGGGGGCCTGCCAGGGGCCGCCTACAGCGGGCTCGCGCCTCCGGCGGACTCCCCCTCGCCATGTCATAAAAGCACTAGAATAAATCTACATTCCCAAGATCCCCTTTTTAGTGTCATAAATAAATTATATTTCATAAATCTTTTTGTCAAGTACTTTTCATAAATAAGCCTTATCAAGTACAGCGTATTTCTAATAGTAAAAAAAGAATCTTGAGAATATAAATTTAGTATAGTATTCTTATATAATCCTCCTCTCCGAGCATCCCTCAAGGGAAAGCCCTGATCTATGCCGCCTTGTATTCTGTTCAGGACGGCAGCAGACGGCTTGGTCCCTGTTCAGGAACATCTCACCGAGCAGTCGACCTACGTGGCGGGGCAAAGCTGTGAGTGTCCAGGACACGCTGCGGGAGGGGAGCCAGGCACCGGCAGGGCCCCGGGGCTGGAGCGAATATCTGGGCCTGGATTGTTGCTGCGGCTCTTTTACAGTACGGCAACAAGTCCGCCGGAGGCGGGAGCTCGCCGCAGGCGGCCCCCGGCAGGGCCCCCGGAGGGATATCTGCATGCAGAGATGATGATGCAGGTCTGATAATACGGGGGACGAACCCCGGAGGGATCCCCGGGAAAGCACATCTACAGCTGCGTAAACGGACAAGCCCGTATCCGCGGAACGCGACTGGCACCCCATCGAAGCTGCGTCACTGGGCAGGACGTGCAAGGAATGGCGGGAGAGCCTTCTCGTCAAACGTGCAAGACTCGACATGTTTAAAACCTAATGATGACGTGCCAACATGATATCCATGTGAGCGCTGCACACACCGGCGCCCAGTCAGGTACACGATATATTGAACCGACAACTGCCAGATGGCGGCCCCGGCACAAAGACCGTGTGTGCATTGACAACGTGCGTGATGGGCCTTGGAACCCCCCGCCTCGTCCTCATTGCTGCAGAAAAAGCAGGCTGCTGATCCAACACGGCCATGTTTCCCCCTCCTCACTTCCAGGAGCTGAGACCGGCCCACGGATCGTGGGGTTCCTGCGCGTGGCCCGGCCGTGGTTGGTTACCACGGCCCTGCCCACCTTGGCTGTCATACCCCCGATCCCCATAGTGAAATGTTTGCTGCGGCCCAAGGGGCGGGGGACCCGGCGGCGGCGGGGGAGGCACGAACCCCGGCGGCACGTACCCGGGCTGCTGCTGCTGCTGCTGCTGCTGCTGCTGCGCCTGGGCCGCCGCGTAATTGCCATACGTCTGGTGTGGTTGGTGGTGCTGTGTCTGCCCAAGGGCCGTCTGGTGTGGCGGTGGCGACTGCGGCATGTAGCTCACGCCAGACGAGGTCTGGTTTGGAGGTGGTGACGCCGGACCAGGCGTCGGACCATATTGAGAGGGATCGTACGAGGGTGCGGAGAAGGTGCCTTGTGGCGGCGGACTCGAGTAGGCCGGGTACCTGACCGCACTGGGGGGCGGCGAAGTCGGCACCTGGTGCTGACCTTGGAAATTCGTCTGCGGATACCGAGGCGCCTGCCCAGCTTGAGACAAGGGCGCCGGTGTTGGCCGCGCCGAAGCCGCCGGCTGCTGCGTCGTCGTCTTGGCCGGGTCCATTGACATTCGTTCCATCAGCGCATGAAGTCGTTCTCGTTCCAGCTCGGCCCGCGTGCTCCTGCTTGCCGTCCTTTCCTCTTCAATCTGGTTGAGTAGCTGGGCGCCCTCCGCCCTGCGATTGTTCACAAATGTCTCTACATTCTTCTCCAGGCTTCCGACCGTCTCCCTCATTTCAGAGTACCAATTCTTGGCGCTCTGCAGCCCTGCTTCTAGATCGAGGAACTCTTGGTATGCGCGCTTGTACTTGTTGATGACGGATGACCGCTGTCGCTGCGTCGTCTCGTACTTGCTCTGCTCGGACCTCACCCGCTTGTCCTGCAAAAGAGCGTTGAACGTCATGGTCAGGTCCTTCATCAGCTGCGACTGCTTGTGGTTCGCCTGCAGCAGCCGGTTCTGGTGCTGCCTGAATTTTTCCAGCTCCTGTTCGAACAATTGGCTTTCATGGTTTGGCACAGACTTCTTGTTCAGAATCAAGACTTGCGAAATGTCGTCGTTGTGTACCTTTGCGACGCATGTCAGCTTGTTCCCGCATCTGTGCGGCCCGCGGTCGCATCAATCGTCTTGTCCTCTGGAGTGTCGGCGCTTACCTTTTCTTTCAGATCTCTCAGGACCTGGTTGCGCTCGCGCTTGACGAGGTTCAGTTTCTTGAGGACGTCCTCGACCTTGTTGATCTGATCCATGACGCTTGGTCCGCTCTCCCCAAAATCGGTGTCCAACAAATTCGGCCCCATGTTCGGCGGACTTGATACATGACCGCCTCTGGCTCGTGTGCTGGCAACAGCATTCTGAAACAGCTGGTCGACCTCGCCTTCCTGAGCGGCTCGACGCATCTCATCAATTTCCTTTTCATTCTGGCGCAATTTCGCCGCAAGCTGACCATCGCTCCTCATCGCCTCGTCCAAGGCGCCTCGGTAGTTTCGTATGTCTGACCGCAGGGTCGAGGTTAAGCGAGAACTCGGTTGTTGACTCCACTCGCTCTCATACTTTGATCGCATCTTCTCGCAGATGCTCTCCTCCGTGTCCAGCTGTCTGGAGCATCTGTCCAGCGTTGAGACAATCGATTCCTTCTCCTTTCGCAACACGTCGAATATTTCGGCAGGACTCTCGTGATCGGCAACATCACTACACCATTGCCGGAAATCCTCGTCAGGCATGACATCCTGGTCGAAGCCCCCCTTCAACACCTGCAAGGCGCCGGGTAAGCGCAGATAGTCCAAGCTGGCGGCCATTTCCCCGTTTGCCTTGTCGACTCTTTCCGTTTCCGCCCGGATCAGTTTCGCCTTTTCCTCGTCGTACAGGCTTGCCGACTCGGTGACTGCCATGGGAACGATTTTCGCAAAGAGGTCGGGGCCGGTGATTCGCTGCATATCCTGCCCGGCGTAAAGCTCAGTCACGGGAACAGGTTTGGATGCCGGCAGCTTTGCAATCGGCGCGAGACTAGCTTCGGCAGGTACTGTTTGGTGGTAGAGAAAGTCGTTGTCCTTGAGGCTCTCTCGAAGTTTATCCTGAACAGTTGACAGCTGTCTTTTCGACATTTCCTGCAAGACACTACCGCAGTCCGCACTGGGATTCGAATTTGCCGGCACCGACGAGGGGAAATGGCGTGAATGTCGTTCGGCTTCTTTAGCCAGTGCCTCCGCCACCTGCAGGCGTGCGACGGCTGTGCCGTGCTCCTTTGATTCGTCATCAACAATGGCTTGGTAATATTGTGCCATGGAGTTGAGCAGATTGGCCTTGATCTGCGTCTCAAAATCTTCGTATTAGCACGAGCCCGGTCATGCTCAAGGAGCCCCCCCCCCCCAATACCAATCCCGGTCGATGGCGACCGGCACCGGGATGCTCGTACCTGCACCATGATCAACCACACTTTGTCGAATATCGCCCTGTTGACGTTGTCCTGGACACCTTCAATCGCCTGCCCGTACAAATAGCCTGCTTGTGAAGCCAGCTTGGCGAGCAGTCCCACCTTCCTCTGGTCAGCCACCTGTTTCTCTAAGAATACCTCTTGGGCCTGAGCAAGCATGACGCTGATCAAGGTCTTGACCGTCTCACGGCTCAGGTCAAATGACGGCGCGTGGAGAAAGTTCTCATTGATGTATGTGTACATGCCGGCCGATGCCTGGAACGAGTGGTAGGCGATTTTGAGAGGCGACTCCTCTCCACGGTTCTGCAGGGCGGCATAGCCGGAGAGCACAGCCGAAATGTTGAAGATGACGGAAGCCTTTTCGAATGCGAGAGAGTACTGCGTCGTCGATTTGTGGGTGAAGGCGTCAAACCTGTTTCCCGGGCGAACAGAGTTAGTGAGCGCTTCTACTTTTTATCT
>AFQZ01000957.1:0-20246 GCA_000222935.2 Aciculosporium take MAFF-241224
TCTTCTTCTTTCTTCTTTCTTCTTCTTTCTTCTTTCTTCTTTTTATTTTTTCTTCTTTTTATTTTTTTCCCTCTCTCTTTTCTTCGTCCTTTTCCTTTTCTTCTCTCTTCTCTTCTCTTGGGGTTTTAGGGCAATGAACCCGTACCAGCACGCTTGGTAAAACTCACACATAACCCCAGGCGGCCCGTCTCGTCTCCTCCCCGCCATAATCATGTGCGGACTCATCGGATCAGGCGGCCAGGCCATCGCCAACAGATGGTCGTCCCCGACTCCGCAACCGGGCCAGGCAAAAGCCGGCGACGGCAGCAGCTGGCTGTGGAAGCTGAGTCCTCTGAAAAAGCTGTCAGATGACGAGTACATGGCCTTGATGAATGAGAAGATTCTCAAGGTCGAGGTCGATATCGCCCTCATCGACGACCGGATTGCCGAGCTGCGAGCCGCGGAGGGTGAAAAGGCCGAAAAGCCGGGGGGGAGAGACGGCTCCTCGGGGTAAGATGCGCGGGAGGCACGAACAGAAGGGTACTGGCCACAAGTGGGGATTTGTCCGCAAAGACGACGACGACGACGACGACGACGACGCCCTGTACGATAGTTTGCTACAACCGGGTTGTGAGACCTGCTGGGACTTGCGGGCATTGGTTTGCAGCGGCGGAAGATATTTTTGCCGCCGAGGGGCCGGCATGAGCCGATTCGGCCATGGTGTGTGGCAGCACCACATAAGTAGACGCATGGATTTTGGTCCGAGTATTCCGAGGGCGACGACAGATCAAGTCCAAAGTACAGGCTTTGCCTTGGATGGAAACGGCGCATCCGTGAGAGAAAGGCGTCTCTCCCGCAAAGACACAATACACTGGCCAAATCCAAACAAGGGCATAGGTCGATAACGGCCTACGTAGAAACCTGGAGGGGAGCGTACCCATGGGGCTCTGTCAGGGCCCAGAAGAGGTCGCATTGGAACGGCCTGGACAACGTTTCCGACGCACATGACCTCTGTACCGCGCAAACAAGTGCAAAGACGAACATGATCATTTCCGTGGCGCAGAGGTCTTGCCCAGGACGTTGATGGATTCGAGTACGTGGCAGCGTAGACTTTAGAGGACGCCAGACGGCGCAAAACGTGCGATTCACTTACCAGCAGACACAAGGGCTGCACATCAAATCATGCCTTCAAAAAAGGGGGCATGCAAACATGGTCAGATCTACTACTCTCTGTATCAGGCACCCTCGCCACCAGAGACGACAAGGAAGGCATCCATCCCTCGCGGGATCCAAATCGCTAATCCTTGTGGTGGAATCGGCAACCCCCCCCGAGAGTCTATTCCGCATCGCGACCACTCGCACAATACAGCAGCTTGCGCTCCACGTCCATCTTTTACTCTGCTTGGGCGTTGGATCGCCATGACCCACCCCGACGCTTCATCTAGACCAGAGCACCTAAACCAAACCTGCGGTACCGACCGCACTCGTAGAAAGCCGACCCGGCCCGCTCAAGACTTCGTACTCGCCCTCTTTTCCATAGCCTCCACCCGTGAGTCAATCTTCTCAAACGACCAGCTCTCGAAAGCAGGCGGGTATAAAAACGGGCGGAGGTCAAACCGGTGGTCGTCGGGGCTATAAGACTCGCAATGGTAGGCCGGCGTCGCAACCGTCTGCTTATGCCTGTTTATGCCATGAAAGTGGAAGAACCGCTTGACCTTGTCCGCAATCTCGCGCGGCGTCATGGCCTCGTCGTGCCACTCGCTCAGCAGGCGGAGGAAGCAGCCATAGGGCCCCAGTTTGTGGACCTTGCGAAGAACACCAAACTTGGACAGCTCCTTGTAGGTGAGGCCCATGTCCGCTTCGTCTGACTGAACGTAGTCCGATGTGATGGGCTCGAGCTCGGCCGTGGGCACGGCGTGGATAAAGTCCTCGAGAACAGGCATGTCGAGGTTCTTGACCGACCAGGTGATGAACTTGACGAGGTCGACCTTGCTGATGGAGCCGATGGGGGTGATGTCGGCCGAGGAGCAGTCGTACTTGGTGAGATAGCCGCGCAGACACTCGTCCACGTTGGAGCTCCCGAGGACGAGCAGCGACCCGCCGCCGGGTCGCTTTCTGATCTCGCAGAGTTGCTGCGCGAAGAGGTAGGTGAGGACCATGCGTGACCTGGCCTGGATGTTTTGCAGAGCCAGATTCTGCGTGCCGGAACCGCCGTGGACCTTGAACCTGGGAGTGAAACCCGTGGCCTGGGTGAGGACATCCTTGGTCGAGTGAAAGACGCTGTCCATGTTCACGTCCTTGTGGTAGGCCCCTATTCTGGCGGCCAGATCTCGGGCCCTTTGCCGCGTCTCCTTGCTGCTCTGGGTTTTCATTCCCAAGTACACCGTGTGGAGGATCTGGCCGCAGAGCGCCTCGGCCGTGTCAGGCAGCTCGGTTGAGTAGGCGGCTATGCGCCTCATATCGGCAATGACCTGCTGATTGCCTTGCTTGGCGGCGGCGACGGCTAATCTGCACATCGAGTACACAATCGTTGCCGTGGCGCAACTGTCGATGCCACCGCTTAGCGCGAGCTGGAATCCTGCTGCCCGGGATCTGCGCAGGAAATCCCACAGCCAGCACGCGGGACCCAGGGCGATTTCCTCCTCGGGAAGGTGATAGCGCGGGGGGCGCGCCGGAGTCGGCGCATGTTGTAGATTATCATCGCTGCCGCTTAAGCTGAAATCCACTTGGATGCGCTGGTATTCCTGAGACTGTACCGCTTGTTGGCCCCGTGAAGGGGCGCATCTGGCGGATCTGATTTCCTCCAGGTCTACTGTGGCAACGATGACTTCGACCTCATTCAGGCTGCCGAGATATTTTAGCCATGTGTTTCTTCGAATTTTCAAGGTACAGAGCGTCAAGCTACATGGCTTCTTACGAGAACTGCGACGACTGCCCAACAAGCTCACCATTGACGAAAATCATGGCGCAACCGTCGTAGTATAGCCTGTCACCATCGCACTGGAGCCAAAAGTAAGCTCTTGTTACAAATTTCACAATGCAAGGTACGGGAAGGAAAAAAAAAAAAAAAAAAAAAAAAAAAGAAAAAGAAAAAAAAAAGGTAAGCTGAGCATCCTTGGGAAAGAAGCGAGGGACGTACGCCTATCTGATTGGCATAAAGGTAGACGCCTCCATTCTTGCGAGTAGCCTCCGAGATGAGCGCAATGCGCTGGTCCAACTTGCGCAGAGAGTGATGGCTGCCGCTGCTGTTTGTGAAGATCTCGACGCCGTTGAGTCCCCTGGAGCCCGGTCAGCTCCATGACGACGAGTAATCGGCCAGCACCGGCACCCCTGACGTACATTTCAATATGGGGGCTGTTTGGGGTAAAGAGCTCCTCGCACGTCTCGGCAGCCAAGCAGGTATCCATCGTGGAGAGGACGACGTCGCCGATGGGCACCTGGCGACAGCCCTGATGCTTTTGGATCAGCGGCGGGAGAAGGTACTGCTCAACGTGTCGCGGTTTCTTCCACGGCGTGAAGAAGCGCATCTCGCGGAAGTTTCCCTCATTGGCGAGGTAGAGCTTCGGCCGGAAGCAGAGAATCTTGCCGTTGAGGATGATGGCGCGCGCGTTGTACCTGCAGCTGCGGTGAAGGAGCGGGAGGCCGATATCAATGATGATGCCGTGCAGAGAGTCGTCGGTCAGGATTGAGTAGAGCGAGTCCCACGAGTTTTCGTATACCTCGTTCTCCAGGAAGTGGTCCAAACAGCCGTATCCTGTAATCTCGAGCTCCGGGCCAACGCGCAGGGTTGCGCCAGCCGCCTTGGCCTCGTGGATGCTTTGCTTGATCCTCCGAACATTGTTTTTGAAATCCAGGGCCCACTGGTTGAGCGCACATGTGGCGACTCGGACGAGATGCGGCATGATTGCGCGACGTGAAGAAATACTGTAAAAACCGAGAGGTATGAACTGCGCGAAGGACGGAGCCCGCACTGTGCATGTAGTTGGTGTTCCGTAGTCGGTGGTTGGTGGTTTTATGGTGGTGGTTGCAAGGATGGTCATGTGATTTGCCTCATGACCCTGGCCGAAACTGACTTTAGTCCATGGCGTTCCACCATCTCATCTCCATCGAGACCCTTGGTCAAGAAGTTGGCTCGCGGTCTGATCGTATGGACTGACGGGAAGAAATCCCACATCGTCATCTCATCCAAGTAAAGCCGCCGGGAAGTGCTCATCGAAGCTCATCCGGTTTAGACAAGCGGATACAGCCTCGACGAGTAAAAAAGCACAGCCCCGGTCGGCAACACTTGAAGCCGCATACATACTGACATACCACTGCTCTGCTTTCGAAAGCTCTGCGATTTAAGGAAGTTCAAATGAGCACCTCGCGGCATGCCCGGCTTGCAGCTTGCCGCGGCCAATCTGCGCGGTAAATTCAACTTGAATCGCGACATGGGTTTGCGAATCAAACGGAACAGCCAGCGTCATACCTTGAATTGGGCGAATGACACGCCAGTCTGATTGCGACGAAAGAGATTTATCAGTTGATACTGACTCACTGTGTTGTCCAATGGCCGACGATGCCTTCATTTCCGCTCAATGCCTTGAAATATCGCATCGTCGTTAAATCTAGGGAACTAGCGAAAGGTGCAGATGAAAAGTCATTCCTGAATGCCGCAAGTCTCCCAACTATCGCCTCACAGAGTCACTGACCACGATAGTCCCTGCCACAAGCTGCAAAGGCAAAGCCCCACCCTGGCTTCCGTTGTACCATGATCCATTGCATAGTGCTGAGAAACCCAATCCGCATATGTTGATTGCCAAGAGAAGTTTCCTGCCAGGGGAAACACTTATTGACTCTCCTCCATGATTTCCGCGTACCCACCCCTGTCCACACCGTATACTGCTCCTTGGAACCGGTTAGAGACGTATCGCGAGACAGCAATCGCGGCCGCGAAGACAAGAGCAATCCCAAATGTGGTTACAAAAGCAATCACAAAAGCTATCACGGCTGCAAGTCCGCCTGTGAAGACGGAAAATGCCGCGGCAACGGCCAGAGAAGCCGCGGCAGCCATTGCGCAAGGGCTTGTCGGAGAGTTTCCGTTCGTGTTTGTGGAGGGTCTTGTCGGAAAGCTTCCATCCGTGTTTGTAGAGGAGCTTACGGAAGAGCTTGTAGGAGAGCTTTCCTTGACAGTGGCGCTTGCTCCCTCTGTGGTTGGAAGAGAATCCTGACGCTGGCGCCCTGTGGATGGCCGCCGGACTGGCCCCTGTGATGAAACAGGGTTGTCCAGTCGAGGAGTTTCATGCCCTTGATGCAGAGAAATATCCCCCGCAGACGTTGCCGTATTCGCATGCGGGGTTTTAAGGACGACGCGCCCTTCAAAAATTCGAATACGATAAAATTTGGCATGAGTGATGCACTTGTGATCGAAGCTGCAGTCCTGCTGTCAGAGAATATGTAGAGAAATCTTGAGTTTGACTGGTCCGACTCACGAAAAGGCCCTACAGCGTTAAGGGGTGTATCTAATATCTGTCTCCTGAACTGATACGAAATCATGACCGTTTTCTTCATCACCAGGAATGAAGAGACTCTTCGTTTCAACTTGGCCGTTAACTCCTTCCTTCGCTATACGAATAAATCCTTCCTTCGCTATACGAATAATGAAGGATACAGCAGGATTGATCTGGTCCGCCTTTGTCATTGCAGCAGGGAGGCATCTTGGGAAAGAAGCCCACGCCATGAAGGACCTCAACTCGTTTCTGAACTTGAAGGGCAAGTCTTGACATGGCTTTATGCCACCGCAGCAAAAGATCGTGGATGGCATACTTTCGGTTAAAGGGCAGCAGAGAATTTTCATGAGGTCAGATTAAAGATTATAGCAAAATCAGAAAAGACGAGTCCTTTGAGTGCGGTCAGGCAACACCTAGGTCACGAAATAGCTGGTGGCACTCACAATCAGAATGGAAGCGTTTGCGTTTGTCCGTTTGGCCTCAGATGCGAGACTGCCAAAGCCGTGAATCTGAGTGAGTTCCTACCCAGTGTTGCAATGGACGTCAGGTCGTTGGATGCCTGAGGCATATCACAGTTTCTCAAAATCGTCATGCCACAGTCATGACGTATCGATATTGCATAGGTCGGGAAGAGAAAAAGCGAACTAGTTGATATATCAGCATCACGCCTCCCAGGATTAAAAAAGATGCGTTTCTGGCATCAGATGGCCACGCGAGGCCAACCGCCTGATACCGTTCGCATTCGATGAGAGCAATCCAACGCAATGTCATCTTTCCTAGCCGCGACGCCAAAGACCATCATCCTGTCCGCTGCCACGGCATGATTTACGTCGACATGGGGACCGAGCCCCTTGACCGTCGAGACCAGCTCCCAGTCACCTCCAGGCAGCATGTGCGTAGCATCAGTCTCGAGTGCCAGATGATAAGGTAACTGACCACCAGGCACAGTTCCTCCCGACCTGGCAGCCTTGATGGGACACACCATCCGCGGAACCTGATCCCAAGACGGCGTATCCAGAGAAGAATCCCTGTCCAGAAAAGCTGCCACGAAAGGACGAGAGGCAATCCGGCCCTGCTCTCACCCCGCTTCCGCCTGATGCTGGACCCGTCTGTTGATTGTTTGCCAAAAGTGTGCCTCTGGCGCGAGATAAGTCGCACCGTTGTCTCGATTTAACCCGAGGGCCTGCGTCAGGCGTGCCATCGTCTCGAAACGAAACAGGCCCGTTATCTTGTCGTCCAGAACCACGGCTCGTCACCATGTTTGTCAGCCATCGCGCAGAACTGAGCATCTCGGATGAGCTTTCCCCAAGGACGGTCTCCATTACACGCCATGTACGTGCGCACTCGTACATACATATATTTCCGGCGCAGGATCTGGTGTGCTGCACGCCACGCGTGCTTCCTCGGGCGATGGTTGTATCGGGCAGACCGAGGCCGCATACATATGTGCGCGTACTGGATGTACAGACATGTATGCAACGTCAAAAAAGGCACATGTATACGCTGCATGTACATACATAGGCGTACATAGATCATCAGCTCATGCGTGAAGATGAGCATTGCCTGCCACGTGCGCGGCCGCCCTCCTAAAATTCATTTCCCAATGTGAAGAGGTTTTCTTTTTTTTTTTTTTTTTTTTTTTTTTTCGAGACCAAGGGCTTGCAGCCCTGCCTTTACATATCACCATGATGCTGTGCTGTCCTTTTTTTTTTCCTCCGGTGAGCCACGAGAATGGCCTTGTTTTCTCCACCGTATCGGATGAGATGCGTCCGTGGCGCGTGTGAAGGCGATTCTTATTGGCAGGGCGAGAGAGAGAAGAAAATAAATAAATAAAAAGGAGTTGGGACTTTGAAGTTCCCCATGGACGGAAAAGGCACCTCCCATTCTTCATGTTCTGAGCGCCGGGCCGGGCACAAGAACCCCCAAGAAAGGGGGGCGTGGGAGACGGGCGGTCCAACCATTTTATTTTTAGTTTAGACCAATAGGTGTAGACCCTGAAAAGAAGAAGGCGGTTGGGCGTGATGTTTGCAATGCAAACGCCTCTCTGTCTCTGCATTTTTTTTTGCACATGTTTTCAAATACCCTGTCTCTCTCCCTGCTCCCGCTCCTTCACACACACACATACACACCCAATCACTCGCTCGATACAACTCGTAGCAATTGTGTCCGACACAAGTTGTCATCCACCAAGTCATGGTTTCCAGCAGATCCCAGTCTCAGTATAGAGCAGCATTCGAATGGAAGACCGGGTCGAAGGGATGGCAGGTACACAGGCCAGGTCTGACAGCACAGCCGGTGGCCATTCCACGATATGTCTGACGATATTTGTATTCCGGGGGGTGCCTGATACCTACAACAAGCGCCATGTTCTTCTGTACTTTACATCGCCTGACGACCCGGGCTTTCACGAGACGGTTCACGCACAGCGTGCCGACATCTTCAGCCCCTGGGTGGTCGAGCGAATCAACAGCAAGGCGGATTGGACTCTGAGCATCACCTACGTCGGTCATGTCAGTGCCGGGGCTGTGCGGGTGCCCAGAGGCGAGGAGATGATTCCGGTGAGCGTCGTCGCAGCTACCCCTGTCGAGGGCCGGGAGCAAGAAAACGAATGGAACTGCCAGCACTTTGTGCTCGAGGGCCTCCAACGCGTCGTACAGCATGGGCTGCAGACGCAGGAGTGGTTCGAGTCCGTCGCAGACGAACTCACGGACCAGTTGTTTGACCAAACGGTTGGCTGACGGGTTTGTCTTTTTCCGTGACAGACAGACAGACAGGCAGACAGACAGACAGACAGGCAGGCAGACAGACAGACAGACAGACAAGAGACAGAAAAGGAGCAGGACATGTCGTGCGAGGTCGGAACGCGGGTTAGGAAAGCCTGAGAATGGCGTCCATGAGGATGTATTCGAGGTCATGGCGCTTGGCAAAGAGAGAGGGAAGCCGTCGGCCGAGCGTCTCCCAGTCCATCGTGTCCATGCCACGCAGCGCAAACACGTATTCCCAAAACTCGGGATACCACCCGGCAAACTCCCAGTCCAGCAGGGCCACGATGCGCCCCCCCGACACAAGAATGTTGCGCGCGGCAATGTCGCCGTGCGTGAAGACGATGGGGTAGTCGGCGCCCAGCTGCGTAGTGATCTGGTGCCAATACAGAGACTGAGCCTGCCGCCGCTTCGGAGGCTGCACCAGCCAGTCGTGGAACTCGGCCATGGTGGCAAAGGGCCCCCCCGAGCGCGTCATGATGCCCGGGACCACGACGCCCTGGCCGTCGATGCGCCCGAGGTAGAGGCCGCCCAGGGCCCGCATCTGCGCCATGTAGTCGCCGAGCTGCGCGAGGATGGCCACCCGCTCGTCGGCCGAGAGCGCCGGCCACGCCTGCTTCAGCGTCTGCCCCTCGACGTAGCTCATGGTGACGCGGTCCCAGTCGCTGCCGATGACGTCGGGCACGGGAATCGCCGTGTGTTCCCGGACGAACTCGAGCGCCACGGCCTCGCTCGGCACGTCGCTCCGGCCAAATCCATGCGGGTTCGTTGTGTATTTCGTCACCAGGTTGCCGTGTCGCACAACATACCGGTTGTTGCAGTGATAGATGAGCTCGCCTTGCGGGTACGGAGCCGCCTGTCGGCCGGGCGGAGGAGACGAGTCGCCGAACAGGGCCCTGGTGCGGTCTTGCAGGATCCGTTCTTTGAACCGGTCGAATGCTCCGGCGCGAGGGACTCTTGGCGTTTCGTCGCTGCTCTGCTGCGGAGCCGGGGGGGGGCTGGCCATGGTTTTTTTTTTTTCTTTTTTTTTTTTTCCTTCTCTTTCCCTGTCCTTGGCCCGGATGGACAAGGCGAGGGTCGGGAGCCTGGCGCAGAGTTGCACGACTTTTTTTCCGTCTCTCGTCTCGATGGGAATTGGCATGGACGCACTCTCGACACAGTGTCCAGCTTGCTGTGGCCCACAGTCCACACTGTGTGTCACCGCCCCTTGGCTGTGCTGTAGTTTGTTTACGTGTCTGGGTGTCACAGCATCCCCACCGGCATGCGTGTTGTGGAATTCGAATCGTGGAAGGTGGGTAGGTAGGTGCTGGAACTGGTATTTGCACGTTGCGCACATGTCAATGTACGTATTGAAACTCGTTTTCTTGTGATTTTTCTTGTGATTTTTCTCGTGATTTTTCTTGTGGTTTTTCTTGTGGTTTTTCTTTTTTTTTTTTCCCCTGGGCCAGACCCAAATTGGTTTGCGTGGTTGTGCCGTTGACTCGTTACTCCCCGTGCTCTCATTGGTCGCTTCAAATGTCCCTCAGTCAGTTGCGGCTTGCCTTCTCCCCCGGATTTCGTTAGTGCTTGCGTCCAGCCACCAGCCACCAACACCCCCAGAACGGACTTGGAAGGAACTACCAGGGTACCTGCCATTTTGTGCACGCATCATGCCCACTTGCAGTGCAGGTACGTAACCGGGTATTTTACTTTGATTAAGTACTCAAAACTTGCCTGCCGTCTTTGCTTGGCTTAGCCACCTACCTACTTACCCAAGCATCTTGCTGTCAATCGCCTGGCAACGTACGTCTGGTACGTGCTTCATTCTCTGTTCGCGTCAGTCCAGACCTATCCGGTTATCCATCAGATCATTCAATCTCATTGGGAATTGCCTGCGGGCGACAAGCTTCGCCGAGCCTCCACATCGCACGTCATTCTGCACGCTCGACCCGCTTCGCCGCATCTCGACTCGGAACAGTCTGCAGATTCCGTCCGAGAAATCTGACTGGCATATGCGCGCCGTGTTCCCGAACCACAAACAGCTTCCTCTGCTTCCAGCAGCGTCCCGTTTTCTCCGTCCTCTCCCCGGGAGGAACATCCGGTCTATCGGTAGGCCGGGTCGGTTCGCCCTATCCCTGCAAACATTTGTCGCTTAGCAGCCTGATCCGAAGAGCTCGTGCCGTCAACCATCTGTCCGCCTGCCGCAACACCTAGGCCGCCGTTGCGATACCCCTTGCAACGGGACTTTGCGCCTGCTCAGCACTCCGACTTCGAATCATCCGGTCATGGCAGGCCTTCTCCGTGCCAGCCAGTGATTTCGTTCGGAGATGCAATGGTTCCCATTCAGGAAAGAAGACGTATGCTTGCCCGTCATTGTTCCGATGAGCCCCGTTGACGACCCCGGGTTAGACTGACGGGAATGAATTGCAGAATACCATAACTAGGGGTCGATACTTCCAAGAACGCTGAGCTGGCGAGTCTACGCGCCGGATCAGCATGGCCCTCCTCAACCCGACCTTTTTGCTGGGGGTTCTCGTTCTGCTGTATCTGTGTTCGTTTGTCTTCTTCGCCATCATTCGAATCCTTACCGGCGTTTCCATCCAAAGGATCGGATACCTTTCGCTACGCCGACTGGCATACACACCTCGAGATGGCTGTCGTCTGGAGGTTAGGGGGCTGGGCCTGAACATACATCGTCCCACCTTTGCGCAGCCAACATGGCTCAGCCTGGTCTTGAACGAACTGGTCATCACTATAGATCTCTCCGAGTCGGATGGTCACAAGTCTGCCGCGGCAGGAGGAGGCGCAAAAGATGAAGGGTCCGGGGAGAGGGGCCCAAACAAGGAGCCCACTCCCTTGGAAAGAGCCCAACCTTGCGGCCGAAAAGCGAACATTGATTCCCAGAGCGAAATCTGGCGAAATCTGGCAAAGCTCAGAGACACGATGAAGAAGTTGCATGCCAGGATTCGGTGGCTTCGAATGCTGGATATCGTTGCCACCAACTCAACTTTTCATGTCGTTCAGGTTGGCAGTGTTCAGGTTGGCAGCTTCACAATCGCCGTGGACACGAGACGGAAGACGGTCGACCACGCTCGGTTGTTCAAGTCTCAGCACAAGAAGAAGCAACATCGTCAAGCCGAGTGGATCATCTCATTGCGCAGTGTTCTGTTCACGGCCGAGGGCCGTCGTTCTCTAGAGGTTCTAGACCATTGCTTGCTCAATGTCCATGGCTTCTTGTACGAATCGAGGCAAGGGCTTCGGGACGCCACCATCGCTTTGAAGCTCGGACGAGTTCACGTACCTTGCGATGACCTTCAACTTTGTGCAGCGCGGTTCAAGAAATGCCGCGGGAAATCGCAGCTCGTCGGTGCGGATAAGCCTGTGGATAGTGTGCTAGCACCGGTTTCCGAAGAGCCCGAGGTGGACGGCGCCGCAACCGATGCTCTGATGAAGACGGCCGCACACTCGCGAGGTTTTGTCAGCTCCATCTTGCGAGGCATCAAGGAGGTTCGGTTTGCCGTCAGCTTTGTGGGCATGGCAAAGAACATCGCCTCTGTTAATCCAGATGGTCACCCCATGCTGCTGAATGCCTCGATGAAGGAAGTTGGTTTCGACCTGCACCGCCTGGATTCAAAGTCACCCGCACATCGCATGTATTTCTCGTCAAAGGACATCGCCCATGAAGCCCTCGCGGCTGCTCTCTCCATCTCCGTCGGGATTGATGACAGCCAAGGCAGTCCCGAGCGGCTGTTGTATATACCCATGGCCACGACAACAGTCCGGACCACCCTACTGTCAAAAACAGTTCAACTGGCCGAGGATGGTGTATTCGGAGAAAAGAATGCCAACATGCTGTTTGCCAACTCGGTCATCACCTCCCCGTCTATTGATCTCAACCCCGCGCACCTCCCTGTCCTGATTGCCATGTTGCAGCCGAAGCCCAGAGCTTCCAAAGCTACCCTTTCTCCCAATGGGAGGTACACCATCATCTCGCGACTTCTTCCCAAATCAAGCATCAAATTCTCCATGCACGAGCCCGTTCTGCGCATGAAGCTCAAGCCCTTGCAAGACACACAAGACCCCGATGATTTTGACCTCATCATTTCGTCCATCTCATCGGTATCGCTAGATGTGGAATCTTCTCATTCATCAGTTGAAGATATGCACTACTTTTTGGATGGTGCGATGAGGATACAGTCACATCACCTTTACTATCAGACTTGCACGGGTGACCGCTTCGACCTCATAACGACCGAATCTTTTGATCTCAAGGCTCGTCTGGCCGCCGGACCCGATGTCAACGTTGAGCTAACGGGCATGATTCAATCGCTCGGTATTAGCATGGTGCGACCTGAAATCACTGATGGCCTTCGTCAGATTGTGCGTCAGCTTCACATCGACGTGGAGCCCGAAAAGCGAGCAAGTCCCAAGACAGCCACCAACAAGAACTTCTTGCGGTCTGCTCCCGAGTGGCTAGTCAGGTATCAGATCGAGGCTACCGACTTTAACGTGGAAGTCGCGGGCGTGGACGAGGATGTCTCGGATGATACTAGAGGCGTATCCGTCCACCTGGACTCGCTCGGGGCCGAATACCTGGCGCATCGTCTGGACGGCCCCCAGCGATGGGCCGGCGCTCGACGACGAACTCATAGCAGATCCATGACACCATCTGATTCTGACCTCGCGCCGTCACTCATGTCCCCTCGCTTCAAGAAGAAGCCGCAAGTCACTGGGGATGGCCGCCGGCTCACTCTGCATGCCAAGGGTGTCGAGGCACAGATTGTCGAAGCGGCTGGCCACCTCGAGGCCGAGCCCTTTTTCAGCCTCCCTCGCCTCGAGCTTGCGTTTTCGGCCACCAGCGACAGCCACGGGCCAATCTTGCACGTGCTGTCGACTTTGAAGACAATCATGCTCCAGTATTCTCTCTATCGGCATTATGCAGTTGGCGTGGCCGCCCTGACCTTGCGCCGGGCCTTCGTGCGTACCAGCCGTGACGTTCCGAGACGTAGACAACAAGCCAGTGGCCTTGATCAGGACCACGTGGGACTTTCCATGAGCCCAGGCTTGACCGACACAAACAGTGTCTCCACAGTCATGTCAGAAGTGGTACACGTTGACGTCAAGGCAGCTTTGGTACAGATCAAGGCGGAGATGCCCCATGAACCGCTGATGATGCTGCGGATATACGGGCTCGAGACGGGACAGCATAGATGGTCAACTCCTTACCTGAGTTCAAAGCTCGTCAGGCTGTACGTCGAAACGCCGCGTATGCATAATGTCTGGTCGAGGATGATTGGCATCAAGCATGGCCGGGTCGATTTACGACAATCCAAACACAAGTCTTCCAGTGGCGAATACGTTTCAGAGAAAATGATTGATGTGGCAGCAGAGGCGGTACGGATTGCTATTCCTCATGAGGTCCTTGTCGCCAGAATTGCCGATAATTGTATCAATGTCATCAAATCAGTCCAGCAGCTGCACCATCGATTCAGGACGGGAACAAACGAGTATATCCTCGAGAAGAACCCCGAGGACCCCAAGAGTGTCCCGAAAATAGCCGTCCGAGCACGAAACTTTTTATTCGAGCTAGAGGATGGCGCCTTTGAATGGAAGCTCGGCGTCATCTATCGCACGGGCCGGGAAGAGCAGACGCAGCGACTGGCGCGAGAAGAAGCGTTCCGCGTAAAGTCCAAGAAGGTCCGCGACGAAGAGGCTAGAAAAGGTGGCGGCAAGCTTCGTTCTCGATCCACGTTTTCACGTGGTCGGCCGGATGAAAAATCATCACGCTGGTTCAGGAGCAGAAGTGCAGATGCGTACAAGGCAGATGACAGCGGACACAAGATCCATGGTGGCACCATGCCTCGATATGACCCTGACAGGGAGCATGTCGGCATTCATGGACACGCCAAGGTTTCTGAAGAGGAAGCTCACCTTGCCCTTCGCAGATTCAATTCACAAGCATGGAAGAAACGGATAGACCGCGCCTACGAGACTTCGAGAAACAGCATACGAGAGGTGCGACATGTCTTCTGGGGACCTAACCAACTCCCAGACGATGCTGAAGAAACTGAAAATATCCTGGAAGTGCCTCAACGACCAGCCCTCATGTCTGCCTTGATCTCTGACCTCCATTTCATGATCGACAAGCCCACATTTACGATGAAAGAATTGCCCGACTTCATCCACCAGGTTGGCAAAGGGATGCCGAGGGATATGCAGTACGGCCTGCTCGTGCCCATGCATGTGGCAATTCAGATGGGCGAGGCGCGATTGTCGCTGCGCGACTATCCATTGCCCTTGTTGCACATCCCTGGGCTCAAGACGGGACAGTCTTCGAGGGTTCCGTCTGTGTCTCTCAAGGCCAACTTTGTACTTGCCGAAGAATTCAGGGGTCACGAGTCAACCCGCAAAGTTCGTGTCAACGTTGTGCCCCCGCGCAACAGCGACCCGATGGCATCGAACGAAGGCGGTTTTGCCATTGAAGTGCGGCGTACCATGGGTCCCGTCAAGTCATTCTCCAAGATATTCATGGACATCAACACGGCCTTGCCGACGCGAATAACCTGGGGTCCGTGCTACCAACCCGCTATCCAGGACATGATGATGGTCATTGAATCATTCACGAAGCCGCAGATGGATATATCGGAGCGTGTCGGCTTCTGGGACAAGCTGCGTCTCAACACTCATTCCCGTGTCCACATAGCTTGGAAGGGAGACGGCGACATGCACCTGTCACTCAAGGGCACCAGGGACCCGTATCAGGTCACCGGCAATGGTGCTGGGTTCTTGATGTGCTGGCGCAACGACGTCAGGTGGCATGTGAATGCGGAAGACAACCCCAAGCAGTTCATGACTGTGGACAGTGGCGAATACATACTGGCCGTTCCGGACTATGGCCACGAGGTCCGTGACGCCGCTCGTCGTAGGGAGCAAGGCACCGGCCATGGGACGGAAGACGCACCCAAGGACGCAGCCATCTTCAAGAAGGTTGTCATGAAACTCTCTGGCAAGGTTCAGTGGATGGCGGGTCTGCTCTTTGAACGCGCCATTGAGAATGGAGAACGGAGCTTCTCCTTCAAGCCGCACTACGAGGTGGTTCTGAAGAATCCCATGTATGCCAAGCCCACCGAAGATGGGCTGCCGTACGACGCTATGCGGGGCTTCAGAAGTCGACACATTCATCTTTCCATCGCCGTGCGCGCCCCCGTCGATCGAGATTGGATGGCCCGAGATCCAGACCCGTCAAGAAGCTACAACACGGTCCATCTTACACCACGCTTCTTCACCCATTTCTTCCAGTTGTGGGGGCTTTTCGGTCATTCATCCTCTCTTCCCATTCGACAGGGGAATCTGTGGCCAGGACGCGAGAGGAATAGCAAGAAATTCGGTAGACACCTGGCCACGGTCAAGTACAACCTTCTTCTAGCTCCCTTATTTTTAAGTCACATCTACAAGCACAAGGACGCAGAAGACTACGCAGCGGACGCGGTTTCGGCAACTGGTCTCAAAGTGCGCTTTGATAGCTTCATGCTTGATCTCCATCAGCGCAGAGAGGAGTTTAACACACTTGCCAAGGGCAGAAGCAGGCAGAGCAGGACGTCTGGCATCAAAATTCACGCTTGCCAACTCGACTTGTCCAACTGTGACGTGCGGGCTGTTTCAGCCAGCCTGAAACGTTCGACGACGGAGGCGATGCGAAAGGGATCAGTTTCCACACTCATTGGCAATCAGGATGACAAGCCAGACCTGTCCCGGTTTACCATCCCAGACGACGATTTTAGCTGGATCGACATGGACGATTTTGTTGAACTCGACTGGATTTTGCCCACGGAGCCACATCCGGATACCAAAATCTTGCCGCTTGCGTTCGCGCCACGCCTGACGTATTTCCGGCAAACCGATGTTGGTGGCGTCATTGCCGGTGATCCAACCAGAAGTAGCCCATTTGGCGACGAGCCAACACATTTCTGCATAATGACGCATGACGACGACCCCAAGCGAGTCCAAAGCCAGCTCATCCGAGAACGTCTCAACCAAGTCGCGGCTCAGATGGCAACACACGGACGGGAGGTCGGCGAGGCGGAATTGAGGGTCATCCAAACGAACTCTGAAGACAAGGAGCTTGTTGACAAATTCGAAGCACTGGGAAAACATACAAATGTTCTCAAAGATAAGGAGCTGTTCTTGAAGACCATGCTGGATCAAATGCAGAGCAGGGTGAGAAGAGCCAATGGGGATGGGGATGGCAATGGCAATGAGAACAGCAGACAAGTATCGGAAGCGTCCTCATCATCGTCTAGCTCATCAGATGGCCCAATGGAGATCCCTCCGACGACGGAATTTGAAAGTGAATTCAAAAACCGCTTCGTCATCCACAACATGCAGCTAAAGTGGAACAATTTACTTCGAAACATTGTGCTTCGATACATTCACCAGAACAGCCAGAGACGTGGTTTTGTCTACTACCTTTCCAGACCGGCTGTCAAGCTCATCCTCGACATTGTCGAGGAGCAGAACAGAGCAAAGAGCAACAAGACGACGACGACGACGACGACGACGACGACGACGACGACGACGATGACGACGACCAAGGGCACCACACCTGCTGGAAGTATTCGCGACGAAAACACGGCGTCGCCGTCGCCTCATCCCAGCACGACGGAAAAGAATAGCGCCGCTGACCTAGAGGATCGCATAAGGAGCATTCTTGGCGATGGTAGCCGCTTCACCGGCACCACGTTCGACTCAAACGGCGACGCCAGCTGCGGATCCATTGAGGACTTGGAAGGCGGTATATCAAAGGACTTTAGCCCACAGAGCAGCTATCATGTTCGGCTGATAGCGCCGCAGATCCAACTGCAAAGCGAGAAGAACAAGAAGCACGTCGTCTTGATTACTGCCAAGGGCATGGAGCTGAAGGTGGTTGAGGTCATGGACAAGGAGAGGATTTCCGACTCGGTCAGCGGCTTGGTGCAGCGTCGCTTTTTCGTCAACATGGACAGCACACAGTTTTTTGTTACTCATCAGAAGTGGTTCCAGACCAACCTGGTGTCAATGTACGCGGGCAGCAAGTATGGCGCTCCCAACGGATCCTCTTGGCCTCCCTGGGTTCCCATGGAGGTCATGTTCAACTTCCAGGCTGATCCCTTTGGCTTCAAGCGCGTTGTGCAAAAGACTTCGGCCATGCTGCGTTACGACAAGTACAACAACCTGCGTCTCAAGTACAATGACGAAGTGGGCGGCAACGACGGTGAAGACGTTGAATTCAATGACGGTGTCGAGTGTCGATCTGACAACCTATGGGTTGAATTTCCCCAGGCACGAGCGCTCTGCAACAGTTCTCAGTATTACGCCATGTACGTGATCGTCTTGGATCTGCTCATGTACAGTGAACCGCTGGAGAAGACGCGCAGCGAGCGACTGGAAAAGATCATGCTCGCATCCGACTTCAGCGACCTCAGCGGCACACCTCAAATGGTGCAGAAACTCCAGGAGCGCATCAAGCAGCTGGAAGAAATCAAGGGCCATTTCCAAGTGTACTCGAATTACCTGGACAAGAAGGGTTGGGAGGACCGTCTCGCCCTGGAGCGGGACCTGTCCTTTTGTGAGGACGAGCTCTTCTTCATGATGAAGGCCATCACGACGTCGCAGCGAAAGTATGGCAGGGACATTGATACGAGCGCACTTTTGAAGTGGAGCATTTCGGCACGGGACATTGTCTGGCACCTCATCCAGGACTCGTCGGAGCCGCTTGTCGAGTTGCAGCTCAAGGACGTCGAGTATGACCGCACAGACAACTCGGATGGCTCTCACATGAACTTGATTCGCGTTGGAAAGGTTCTCGGCCTCAACTTGCTCCCCGATGCTACATACCCGGCCATCATTGCCCCCTACAAGGACCTGGACAACAACAAGAATGCACAACCAGAGACTGAGCAAGACATGATTCGTGTCTATTGGCACATGCTGGAAGCCATTGCGGGCATCACCGTCATGGATCGGTTCGAGGTGAACCTGGTGCCGATGAAGGTTCAGCTGGAACGCGATGCGGGCAAACGCCTCTTTGAATACATTTTCCCTGGCATGGAGGCCGCGGAAAGGGGAGGCGAGGATACGTCGCCGCTCATGGTGAAGCACGGGGTCCCAGCTGGTCCCGATGAGGAAGACGGCGAGTCTCTACATGGCTCGGTCACACCCGTGCCGGAGAGGGATTCGTCGTCGTCTGGATTCACTACGCGGGCTGGATCGCTCGAGCTGCGCCTACGACCAACCTTGTCGTCCAACAACAGCGGCCAAGATGGCGGTTCGAGGAAAGCCCCGAGCATCAACAGCGTTGAGAGCCGTGCGTTTAGACTGTTCCGATCAGGCCATGCTGGAAAGACGCTGCTTGCGAAAAAGCCGTCTCACGAATCTCTTGCAAGTGCTGGTGCGCCGCCGCGCCACGGCGGAGGGATGGTACGATCATCGACGGGATTCTCGTCAAAGGACGGCAAAGAATCGACCGAGTCCAAAAAGTCGTCTCGTTGGCGCGGTGGTGGCGGCAAGTCGCATGCGGCAGAGGACAAGCAGCAGCAATCGGACGACCTCACCAAGATGATGAACCGAGCCAGCAACTACATGACATTTTCATACATTAGAATGCCCTCGGTGGTTCTCTGCTTGAGCTACAAGGGCAAAGATCAGCGCAATGTCGAAGACGTCCACGACTTTGTCTTTAGGCTCCCAACCATCGAATGGCAGAACAAGACGTGGTCAAACCTGGATCTGGCGCTCGCTCTGAAGAAGGCCGTGGTCAAGGCACTCATCTCGCACACGGGCGCCATTATCGGCAACAAGTTCTCCAAGCATCGGCCCAATGCGGAGCAGCGCAGCAAGTTGCGGGAAATGGCCAACAGCTCTGTGCTGATTACTCCGTCGTCTTCATCACAGCACTACGCCGGCAGCATCAACGACAGCGATGACTCGTCAAGCCTCTACGGGATTTCGCCGGTCGACTACTCGAGATCGCCGCCGCGGTCGACGCGAGGCAGCACGCACAGCAGCATCCCGGCGCCGCGATCCGCCAGTCGCAGCAGCAGCGTGGCTAGCGGCCGATCGCACCTAACCGGCGGCTCGTCGCACACGGGACAAAGCGCCACACCGACCTTTTTGTCCATGACGACACCGCCGACACCGGTGGAGGGGCGTAATGATGCAAGAAGCCTGGGGAATGGTTCTCTGCGACCGTCTTCGAGCGCGGGCTTCGCCAGCTCCAGCCATCGCCGGGTTTGGCGCAACATTGGCGGGGGCGAATCCCGGCCGTCGACAGCCGTCGACAGCCCCGCGTCAGGCCATGGCTGGAAAAGCGGCGGCGGGGCAGGGGGCATACGAGATAGGCTCAATGCGCTCACGAGCCGCAAGCGAGAAGGCAGCGGTGTTGCGGATGACGGTGCTGAAGGGGGGGGCAGACGATGAAAGCATGGATGGCAAGACGCCGCGTGTAAAGAAGCCCAGCTGGGGTCAGGGATGCAGCAAACCTGGTTGAATCGAGGAAGCACAATGCCCAATTTTTTTTTTTTTTGAAAATCAAACACTCTTTTGGTCTTCTTTCCCTTTTTTTCTGGCGGCAAGCGTTGTTTAGCACCTAGTGTTTATCTAGACTCGGTAGGCGACTGACTGGCTGGGCTGAGGGCATGTCCGAATTGGGCTGCCTTGTTGTCCTTGACTTGCTGTTTTCCTTTATGTGTACATAGTTGGGGGCGGGGATAGGGGTGACAAGTCGTAGTCAAAGGGGTTGAATCAGTAGAGAGCACGTATGATGTGTGTGTATCTGATGGACCTTGTCAAGAGCCGTGCCTGTCGTCCTACATGCAGATATCCCTCCGGGGGCCCTGCCGGGGGCCGCCTGCGGCGAGCTGCCGCCTTCGGCGGACTTCCCCTTGCTTTATTATAAAAGCCTTGTTAATAGTCCTATATATTCTATTATAATTTCTCTTTAGGGGCCCTGCTAGGGGCCGCTTATAATAAGCTATTGCCTTTAGTAGACTTTCTCTTGCTT
>AFQZ01000956.1:0-20332 GCA_000222935.2 Aciculosporium take MAFF-241224
GCAGACTCTCTATTATTATAGTATAAAAGCATTATATAATAATCCTTCCTTTGCAAGTATCCCCCCGGGGGCCCGCCGGGGGCCGCCTGCGGCGAGCTCCCGCCTCCGGCGGACTCGGACGTCCCTTCGCTACATCACTACAGAGCCGTATCCATGATCCTTATCCGCAACAGAATTCCCCCCCAGCAGACTCAGACGCCCCTTCGCTACATCACTACAGAGCCGTATCCATGATCCTTATCCGCAACATGATTCCCCCCCAGCGGACGTCCCCCAGTTGTAGTGGAAGAGCCGCGCCGGGAATCCCATATTCCTTGATATCCCCCTGGGGCCTCGCCCGCGGCTCCGTCTAGGCATGTTCATGAAGCCACCGCCGCGGATGACGACGACGAGGGATTGCCTGCACTTTACCGGACCGTGGTCGGCCTCTCGCTAGTAAGCATGCCCTTCCCATCTAGACTTTTATGTTGGGGTTAACGTGATGAGGCGGTTATTAAGATCATCGTATATATAAACTTATACATGGCAGTGGCTTTATGAATAGTAAGCGGCACCGCCCAAGGCGGGAGCGTGCCGCAGGCAGCCCCCGGCAGGTCCCCCGGAGGGATACAAGATGCGAGCAGAGGCAGATTGTATTTGCCCGACGGGGGGAATCCGGCTTTGGCTGCGCGGGATGCCGATGCTTTATTACCCAGCAGCCACGAGGATCTAGTCCACATTTCCAACATGTATACGACTGTGTACATGTGTGTGTCCATGCATATATATCCATGCAATATCCATCCATACCTTCATCACATCACTTTCCAAACCCCCACTGCCGACACCACCCCCTCATCAACTCCGCATTCACAGGCCCCATCCCCGCCATCCTCGTGCTCTGCTCGACCGTCCTCCTCGTCTCCAGAAACACATGCTTCCCACCGGCAGCCTTGGCGTGCACAAACCCCCGGAACGTATCAACAAGCTTAACGGCGGGGTTCCTCTCCAGATCCGCACCCTCATCCGACGCAGTCCTCTCCAAGGCCCCCACCCACTCTTCCAAACTAACCAGCTTCCGGATCTTGTCCCTTCCGTAAAACTCCTGAACAACCACAGCCATGTCGCGCCACCGCACGCCCCCATGCGGATTCACCAAGTGAAAGTAGCCCCTAATGTCAGACAGGGCCTTGCTCTGCGTAATACCGGCAAGATCCAGCATCACGCCCGCGACGTCCTCCACGGCCATCCAGTCGACGACGTCAAACGGGCCCATGTTTGCGGGAAGAATCCCCATGTGCACCGAGCTGGCAATCATGCTGGGCAACAACTCTTGCCGGTTCCATTTTCCCTTTTCGCCGCGCGGCCCCGCGATTTGTCCCACGCGGACCGACGCGCTCGGCACACCCGACGTTTCGTAGGCGGCGTCCAAGATCAGACTACCTGCTGCCTTGGAGAGGCCGTACCCCATCATGGCCGCGCGCGGGTCAGCGACCCGTCTCTCGGGGACGGGCCCGGGCTGCGTCCATCCGTTGACGGTCCCGATGCTGGACACAAACACAATGGGCACTTGTTTTGCCGCGGCGCTGGAAAAGTCCACGAGGTGGCGCACACCGCAAATGTGAGGCTCAAAGGTGGACACGCCAATGTTGAAGTTGACGGGCCAGGCATTGTGGATGATGCGATCGCACGTGGTGAGGAGGCCCTCGTAGGCGTCTCTGCCGAGGCCCAGGTCCGGCTCGGAGAGGTCGCACCGCAGAAAGGTGACTTTGGAGAAGTCGGTCGTGAGGCCGCGCTCTGTGCTGATGCTGGGCTGTCGGGACGCACCGCCGTCGGTGCCACGGTTCAGGGCGATGACGGACTTGACGCGGGACAGTTTGCAGAGTGCATCGAGCATGTAGGCCCCGAGTGAGCCCGTCGTGCCCGTGACGAGAATGGTTTGTCCCTCGTCGAGCGGCTGTGGCTTGTCCGTTCGACGAGCTGGTAGCTTGTCTGCATACTTCTTGACGAGGTCTTCCCAGACGGACAAGTCTGTTTCTGTCGCTGGGGCGCTGCCACCATTGACTCCGTTCCCCGATGCATGCGTTTCGCTGTACAGATGCTTCGCAAGTCGACGCGGAGTTGAATTTGAGTAGACGGTGCGCGGTGCAATCGCCGCGGCAGGCGCGTGGACGCCAGCGGCCTCGAAGCTGCCCTTCAACAGTCTGGTGGGGTTCAAGACTTGCAGCGAATCCATGCCGGCGTTGAAGAAATCTTGGTCGGCCTCGATATTTCTAATGCTCATCTTGTCGGCAAGCAGAGTCAGCAGAGACTGAAGCATGGACTCGTGTGAGCTCGTGTCTAGGGAGTGGACGTCGGCCGCATCGACAATGCTGGCTCGCTGAAAGAGCTCGTCCGTTCTCTCCTTGTACAAACGAGTGGCAGCAACGCGCTGGATAGTTCCCTTGGGAGTTCGCGGCAGTGGCACGTCCGGGTCTGTTATGGCGACAAGTTGGCGAGAGATGCGGCCATGTGCCACCGTCTGTTTGTTGAGGTCTTCAATCACCGGCCACAGTTGGTCAATCAGTCCTCTCCTGCCTTCTTCTGACGTCGGGTGTGCATATGGCTCCAGGAGAACCGCGGGCTGGAACTGGTCCTGCCCAACCACGAGGGCACCCTTAATCAGGGGATGCCCGGTCAGGCCATCTTCAATCGTTACGGGTTCAGCTTCTCCCCATTGGAAAACACAACGACATCATCCGCTCGGCCTTGATGCATCCAATGGTTCTGAAGCGTCGGATGCGCCTTGAACAAATCCCGGGTAGACCATTCGGTTTTCTCTGGAAAGGTGTAGAAACATGGCTGATCGAGCGGATCATGGGCGTCTTTGCGGCGGATTGTGAGCTCGTAAATGCCGTTTTGTTCGTCATAGGGCTTCCACACGGCACCCATTAGCTCGCTTTCCATGACAAAGTATTGCCAGTTTTCGGGTTTCGGTTGCATGTAGAGTGCGAGGGGGCCACTTCTAGGTTGCAGCCAGTCCAGTCAGTTTTGTTTTTCTACGAGAATAAAAGAGAGAGAGAGAGAGAAGAAAGAAGAAAACTGGACAAGACTTCTTCACCAACTCTGTCGATCCAATGGCATTAATAAGAGTGACTCCGTGCTTGACGAGCCGGTCGCCCGCGTTCTTGGACAAGTTGCCTGGTCCAATCAGTCGTGTGTGACTGTGTCAGCGTTTCCACATGCATCCTCCCATTTTTTCGGTACAATAGGGGGAAACTGTCACGTACCGCCAACAAAAACGACAAAGTTCAACTTCTTCAGGGCCTTGACGCCTTCCTCTGACGCGCTCAACTCCTCCATGATGGACGGCGGCATCACGCACGAGTCTGATCCAGAATGCATCAGACATTTCACGGCCAAATCTGCCGTCAAGGGTTGATTCTTGGGCGGCAGAGAGGCAGGAAGTCCAAAATAGATGGGTCCGAGGAGGGAACTCGACACAATCCCCGCAGCGTGAAAACCTGGCAGCATAGAGAGCATCCTCGTGGAATGGGTCTGCCAGTATTTGAGGACGTATTCGCTTCCATCAAAGTGTGCAAAGTTGAGGACGTGGTCATCGGCCACCGCCAGTCCGCCCTGCCTCATGACGATGGGCTGCGGGATACCTGTAGAGCCGCTTGTGTGCAAGACGACTAGAGGATCAAAGCGGGCCTCTTGATAGGTTTTTGTGTATGGGAAAGGCCTCGTCTCTGCATGGAGCCACTGCTCCGCCGAAGGGACTTGCCAGCACGACATTCCTTGGCCCTCTGTCCAGGTCTGGACCGACGAATAGAATGACTTGGCATACCAGACGTGTTTGCAATTGCTCGCTTTGAAGAGAGACTGTTGTCCCTCAGTGGTGTTCCTGGGTGATACGAAAAAGGCCTGGCATCCCGCCTTGACAGCGGCGAGGGCTACGATGCCGTTGCGAACATCGTTGTGGCCAATATAGACTAGGGTGGGAAACTCGTCTTTGCTTTCCTGCTTGACAGTTCTTGAAACGACATGTGCCACGTGGTTCACGGCGTTGGCGAGTTCTCCAAAAGTAACTGGTGCCCATCCATCATGGGGCTCAGTCGACTTTGCCTGGTAAATGTACGGACGGTCGGGCTCAGAGGCGGCCAGTTCATCAACGATGGCGGGCAGTAAACGCGGGGTCAATTTTTGATTTTGCCCAAGGGTCCCTTTGCTTACGACCATGACTTTTTTGTTTTCGAAAAAATCTGGCTCTAGCAGTTCTCTTGTTGCTCAAACTCGGTGACTGTGAGTTGATGATGTTTCAAGGCGGCTGAACGTTCCAACTTTGGAAAGAGGCGCTCTGTTGATGGCAAAGGAGCTGTCAAATATTTACATGAGTGGGTTCTTCTGATGCAGTGTGAATGAAATCAAATGTTGAAAACGTGCCAGGGCTGGAGGTGACTTATATATGCGCATGTATATATACGTCTTGCACACATCCTCTTGGGGGGCCGAATACACGAAAGCAGCCGCCACTGTGCTATATTCGGGATTCTTCTATAAAACGATATGAGACGAAGATGGCCATGACGGGATAAGTACCGACAGGGGCAAGCGCTCGGATGCCTGCCGCCGCGAGCTGCAGTCCGTCATCTTCTCTGGTGGGGCTGGAGGACCGCGCCAGTAGGATTCGTGGTCCATCATGAGCGGCTGACGAAAGAATAAAGGGGCACTCATCTCCGGGCACGGGCATGACAACGAGACAAGACAGACGAGGCCTGTTTGGTGTCTTGCGAGTGTGGAGGTGTGCGGTAGGGTTAGGAACCAAGTTAATAGGGATAAACAGGTTAGAAGTAAGGTCAAGGCTAGGAAGGTTACTATCTATAGTATATTTTTCAAAAAGAATTCGCCATAGTTTTGATTTATAAAACCTACCTGCCTCTATCATTTGGTTCGTGGGCCGGTGCGTTTGAAAGATCTATCAACGAGGCTCCAGTGGCAGGGGCCGTGATGTGCAGACATGCCAAGTAGAGTATTAGGTATGCCAGGCACTCGGCCGATAATCTGCCACTTTTTAGCGGACGGTGATGGCGGGACCCTTTCCATCTTTGCATCGACAAAATGGATAGACCCCCTGGGATGACACGGATGGACATGCGCGGACATTACACGGACAATTCCACGGCGACTCGGCGCGGCGTTGCACTGGCGTTTCAGTCTGGCATTGTTTGAATTTTGTCCGCTGCACTTGCCCCACAGATGATGGGCTTTGTTGGGCGCGTGAACTGCTCTCGAACGTTTCTCTGTCGGTGTCAACGAAGGACCAGGACAGGCTCTCGGGGAGTCAGAGCACCATGGTGGAGTCTAGATGGCCATCATTGCCACTCCCTCGGACTGACAGAAGAGTCCGACGTGTTTTGACGCATCAAAGCACATTGGGGCGACTGCATGCTGTTTTATTTCAAAGTCAGTGACTGTGACATGGTCTAACCCGTCATGGTAGTTGAGTCCGCCGTCGGTTGAATACACAAATGCACGCACGCACAATGCCATGGACAATATCGCAGTTCATGACTCACCTGCCAAAGTCCTCCACAGTGAGCAACGGCCAGTCGCAGTTCCGAGGTGGTAGCCCGTCTATGTCATGGAAAGTCGAACCACCGAGCCAGACGTACTGGCAATCACGGTATCGAGTTTGCCTGGCGATAAATGACGCATGGAAGACAATTATTCCCGTCGTGTCCTGTTTTTCCCGGAGACACTTTCCCCTCCTTCGAGACGAAGAATCCTTTGTTTTCTTTTTTGCTTCTCGGACATTGATGTGATCTAGGACTGACACGTAGTTCCGGGCGACGGACTCGAGGTGCACAGAATGTCAAGCTTTTGCAGCAGTCGTCTTGCAATCATATTCCTCGTTCAATCTCGACAGCCACAAGGCGCCACAAGGAGACCGAAGGAGACCGGAGGGGGAGCTCACAAGTGAGCCATGCGGAAGCCAGCTTTGTGCAAAGAAAAAGCGTGCCATCGCCGCAGAGTGACAATTTGGCCCCTTTTCGAGTGGCAAATGGCAGATGCCAGACCCCAAGCCCACCCCTCGGCCAGTCGAGTTCACCACAACCTCCGTGCCCGATACGGAAGGAGCTGCCATGTTGATGACGCGCCTGCCACCTGCCAAAACTTGGAGACCATGGGCGTGGGAAGATACGGCCAGACATGCCCGACGACACACACACGCACGCACGCACGCATCCATGTCACATCCCGCCGTCCATGCTTTCCAACGTCCACAATCTGTTCACAACTTTGACTCCCCCGACGCCCGTGCAAAATTGCTCCCCCCCAGTGCTCGCGCAATCCGGTCCACGCCTTCCAAGATCCAGCCCAGTCCTTCATCGCCAGCCAGCCACGCCACCGCGTCCTCGCTCTCGACAGGCTCGCCGGCATCAGCCCTGTACGTCCCATCCTCGTACGCCTTCCTCAGTCCGAAACAATGCGACAGGAGCTGCGGGCCCACGCCCGTCTGCGCGCGCAGACAAGCAATGGCGGCAACAGAGGTGAGCACCCTCCCCGTATTTGCCAGGGATCCACGCCCGCCAGCCGGATCGGACAGCAGCGGACCATAGTGGCAGCTCAGGATGTGGACCGGGAGATCGGGGTGTGCCAGCGCAAGCTTCTCGACCAACTTGTTCTCGAACGGCGCGTAGATGGACTCCCACAGCTGCCGCCCGCGGGTCGAGACTTGGGCCAGGTTGCCGGGTGTGGGCTCGCGCGACGGCCTCGTCTCGAGCGTCGACGTGACGCTCTTGGGCAGCGAGGCGTAGAATGCGTTCAGGCAGTTGATTGTCCGGGGAATGCCGTTGAAACTGATGCACTTGAGGCCAATCTCCCTGATGAACTCGGCGGCCTGGGTCTGTGATGGTCGGTCCTGGCCCGTGGAGGCAATGTCGTGGAGAATGCGTAGCGACTCGGGCGAGTTGAGGGTAAAGGTAGCGGCAGCCTAGAAGATTGAATTAAATCTGATTTCCCAAAAAATAAAAAGAATAAAAAGAATCAGAAGAATCAGAAGAAGAACAAGACAATGAAAAAAAAAAAAGGCAAAACATGTCAGACGGACATGAATCGGCCCAGAACAACCATATCACTCAGGGTCGCCAGACCCTCCGTCACAGACAAGCAACAAGTCACGAGGGATATGGACCAACCGATATCGCCAACCACGGCCTCATGCCGAGTTTTCGCTCTGCTGCATCCCGCGCGATGGACTGGTAGACATTGCGGATGGAGGCCGACGCCGGTACGGGCTTGGGTCGCGCAGAGGGTGCGTGAATGAGGGCCTTCAGCGACGGCGAGAGCTTGGCCATGTCGGCGTCTTGTTGTGATGATGCTGGGCACCGAGGTGCTCCGTCGGCCATTGATCTGCGGTTGACGTACGTTGGCCGCGCCAATGCCGAGAACTAAGCTTGGGCTTTGGGGGGGGGGGGGGCTGCAGCCACTGCCGTTCATCCCCATTCCTCCTCGGGGGACGTTTGCAAATGGCCATCAGGCGGAGCCAAGACGAGACCGATGGGATTACCGATACAGCTGCATGACTCGGACGTGTCGAAACCAGGCCAGCGCAGCCAGCTGAAAGTTGGGGCTCGCGATGGCTCCCGACGTCCATGACGGACAGCGGCATTGTGGCAAGTCGAGAGGCTTTTCTGTCGCAATCATCCATCGTGATTGGGTCCAGGGTAGCAAGCAATGCAAGTCGCTACTAGGAGTCTCGCGCAACACTGCCTTCTTCTGCATACCATACTTGGTCACGGTTTCGAATCATCAGGGAATTTTTATAACCAGGTTACGGGCGTCAAACCACCACATACGACCACAGCTGCTAGCAGACAAGTGGTGCGAAGGAAAGAAAAGTGACCAACAACACAAACAGCTGTCAGCGGGAGCAATGGAGCACGCACAGGGGGTCCTCTGAACTGCCAACCGCCAGTCCTCCATCTTGGCCGACCTCGAGATTTCGACGCGGACGATGCCTTGCACCCAACGATGGACCGCAGACGCGGCAAAAGAACAAGACGTCATGCCCGGGCTTCAACAATGGGTACGAAGCATTGACCGACCAGGGATGCCCGCCACGGTCCATCAGAATGACGGGCCGAGGTCCGGGGAAAGCTTGTGACACCTGCAAACCATGATTCATCGGCCACGAAATCGGCCGTTTGTTTGTCTGGACAAGTCGCGGGGGAAAATTTTTCTTCTTCCTCACCATGCCAGATGCTCGTCCATCATCTTGCACCACCGTTTCCCATCCAACCGTAACCGAGCCTCGCTTTGCCTTGCAAACCTGGCAAACTGATGCCATCGTCGGCCCTCCTTGCCTCCAAGTTCCCTTGACTTCCACGCCACCTTGCATTCTTCTGGTCAATGGCGGGCATTTGCTAGCAAGCTGCCAGGGGGCAAACGAGCAACCAAGGAAACGAATACGAAAAGGAACCAACCAACGTAAAAGGATGCCACGCACAAAGACTCCCCGTCACAGCGAAATCTGGAAACAAACAGCCGTCTTCCAGACCCCCCTCGACCCCTCGACCCGCCACATCATCATGGCGCCGCAAAAACGCTGCGACAAGTGCCGAATCTCGCGCCCGGACAAGAAACTCTTCCACTGCAACAAGTGCCGCACAACACTCTGCCTCCTCTGCCAGTGCCGCCCAGGCGGCGGCTTCGAGTCCCACCTCCAAGACTGCACGCGCTACCCGCACAACTACCTCATCGGGCCCCCATCAGCGCCTCGTCGGCCGCGGTCCGGAAAACCTCAAGGCCCGGATCCCGCGCCGGAGCCGGAGCCCAAGCCCGTCGTCGTCTCGCCGCGGGCCGGCCTCTCAGCACCCCAACCAGAGCCCTTCTCCAACCTCCAGGCCCGGACCTGGCTCCACGACCGCCCGGCAGAAGACGTCTTCCGCCTCCTCGTAGACTCGTACCGCCTCCACTCCCACGACAAGTTCCTCTTTGCGCGGGCCAACAAGCCGGTGGGCATCTTTGCCGGCGCGCCAGACTCCTCGCCCGGCTTCGACCGGTTCCTCTGCCGGGCGGAAAGCAGCACGCCCCCGGCTTGGCCGCTGCTGCCGGCGTGGTGGACGCGCGCCAGCCACGAGGAGTGTCTCCGGATGGGCCTCCGCCGCGGACAATTCCACGACCTGCACGCGGCGCTGAGCCAGGCCACGGCCGTGGACCACTACCAGGATGCGAGCTTCCCGACGCAGCTGCGCATGTTTGCCGAGCAGGTCCTCGGCAGGCCTGCCGAGTCGCTCTGCGTGCAGAGCTGCACGGCTTTGCTGGAGCCGCTGGCGGAGATGGAGAGGGAGGACGGGGATACCGCGTCCTTTGAGTGGAAGGAGTATAACAAGGCGTTTGCGATGCAGGGGTGGGATGGCCGGCCTGCAAGGTTCTGGCACGAGGGGTTGTTCTGACAGGATGTAGATGCCGGAGAGAGACAGAAATGATGGGGTAGAGTCACGATGGAGCAGGAGTGACGGAGTGAGGGGTCAGGCCGGGCGTGGAACAAGGCCGCCCATGTTGATGCTGATGGGTGTCTTGTCAAGCAGGCATCTAGATGGCTTGCAACGCAATGCATGACATGTTTTTGTGTGTCTGCCGAATCACCGAGTCTTGTCTCTTGACCGAATCACCAGCAGAGGTCGACAATACACGTCTGTCTGAGGTGTGGAGTGGACTCGCGCCGTCCGAACAAGCTTGACCTGGGAACTTCGCCAAACGACAAGCACCGCCCTGGCACGGTGTGGTCTAGACTCGCTCGTGGGTGACATGTGTCGCGTCCATGCATTCGACGTTGCCGACGCAGTCTTTTCGGCCGACATCTCTGCGCACCTTGCCGATAAAAAAGAAGGAAAGAGAAGGGAGAAAAGGGGACGGGTCTACCGTCGACCGAGGTTTTCTGGCCACCATCAGACGACACAGGTCCAACGTGGCACGCGTCCAGCCACCCACACGATGAAACAACTTGACATGTAATCCACGGCGCACCGCAAAAAAGGCCGATTGGAGCACACATGCATGCATGTATGCATGCGTATTTCGGCCGAGACGGACGAGGGGTTGGTTGTCCCACGGCCCACAATCGCTGTTGCCAGCCATCTTTTTTTTGGCCTCCGGAGCTGTTTTCCCTGACATGCACCACGTACACACGACGGACGGTAACCCCGTCGCGGGATTGCGACGGCGAGGGTCTGGGCCGGACTCTGGACCCGGCTGTTTGCGCGCTGGCCAGGCCAGGCGTCACCCCCGCTCTGGATGGTGGTGCGGGTTAGTTGGTGGCTTTTTTTTTTTTGCTTTTTCTCGTGTTGTTGTTGTTGTTCTTCTCGTGTTGTTCTTCTTTTTGCTTTCCCGTACGAGCTAGCCACCATGCCAGCAGGAGGAGGAAACACGAAAGAAGACGTGGAAAAAAAAAAAAAAAAAAAAAAAAAGAACAAAGAAGGAAGAAAGAAGACGGATTCGGCAGCGCAGAGGGTACACTCTGGGGTCTGGTCAAGAGGGGCAGTGCGGCGCTGGATGGCCAGGCTTGGGCAACGTATCGTATCACACACGTACATGGCCTGGCCGTCCTCTTGGCCACAGGACCATCATGTACAAGCCGGTGGCATGTCAGTCGAGGTCTGCTCGCCAACAGCCACGCAAACCGCCGAGTTCCCCTGGGAGGCCCGCAGAAGAAGACGGCAGCGCGCGGCACATGCTGGTGGGTATCCGGACAAACGCCCAAACACCAGACCGAGGACCAAGACGCGGTCGTGCCCGGCGACGGATGGCCCCTTTCCGGAGGCCGAGGCGGCGGCGGCTCATGCCGAGACGCACATGCATACATGGCATGCAGGTGCTCATGTGTGTACGTGTGCACACACCCGGAGCGCATTTTCCGTGAAACCCCGCCGTGGAAACGCGGCGTGTCTTTCACGAGCTTGCTTGAGAAGCGTGTCGCTGTGCAAAGGACCTGATGGGAAAGGCGCCCATCTGAGAGGAGCCCGCCACGTCGGCCGGGAGCAACGAGGGTGTGCTTGCCAAGTGTATCATGTACATGATGTTCATGCAAGGTCATCCATGTTCCGCTCTGCCGCGGGCGGACTCGTCCTCTGCGCGGGGGAGCCGGAGCCTTTTCTCGCCTCGAGGATTGCGTGCGCGAGGTCGTTCCCAGACGAGGCAATGCCCCGTACGACAGGACAGGGCAAGCAAGCGGTAGAGGCGTGGCGGCGCACAGGCATCCTGCTTGTGCTTTTTTGCTCGTCTGGGCAGCCTTGGGAGGGAGAGAGACAAGTCGGGAGCCAGAGACGGAAGAAAGAAAACAACAGGGACGAGGATCCCGACAAGTACTTGGGCAGATGTACGTGTACATACATGTCCGGGAGCTAGACAAAGCTGCTGGGCTGCACAAATCATGGAGCACAGATCCGCCCAGGCGCATTCTCAAACACGGCAGCAGAAGCTGCACATTGCTCGAGGAGAGCGTTCGTCGCACAGGCTCCTCGTCGAGGCCTCCCTCGTGCGCTGGCGTACAGGTACATGTGTGCACATGGATTCATGTGCAGGTACAAAGGGCATCATGGACTCCACCGAGGCTGATGGGCGTAGCGTACCTGGTATGTTGTGTACCTGGTACCTGCATAGCAAAGGGAGGCAAGTACCTAGGCACCTGGTGCCTGGCTGGGACAGAAGCGAGGCCAGCCCAGCCCAGCCTTTCCGGTCTGGCGCGAGGGACAGCCCGGCAGCAGATGTCGCACGTCTTGTTATTTCATCTCGTCTCTTTTTCTTTTTTCTTTTCCTCTCCGACACGACCGCCGGGACGCCTGGTCCAAGATCCAACTGCGCCATGTCGCCGACCTTCCCCTTGCCGCCTTTCCGGCCCGGGCTCCTCCCAAGAGTCCGCCTCTCCTGCAAGGGGCTCCGGGACGGATCCAACACACGCCAAAGGTACCAAGCACACAGGATGATGGAGTGCCTGCGTGCGCGGTGCCTGCTCAGAGCGACAGCAAGGGGAGCCAAGACCATCTGCTGCAAGCTCTCAAGATGATACAGATTGTCAATTGATGGGGAGAAGGAAGGTTGATTGTCTCAACTAGCCACGACCCGTTGGGTCCATTTATATGTATGGTCATGTGACCATAGACATTGGTCATGTGACACCCCTGGCTTTGTGTAGGTATGTACGGACGAGTTTTGCGCAAGCTGCAGGTGCAGATTTGGAAAGCCATCGGGCCGGGCGGCTGGTTTGATGCCGACCAGACCGGACAGACCAGACACACGGATTTGCGAGGCGCCGAGCCATGGTGACATTGAAGGAGGGGAGGGGGGTGCAAGCCGACGACGGGTTGTAGGGATGGTAAAAAATGGGAAAAGGAAAAAAAGGCAAAAGGAAAAAGGAAAAACAGGCAAAAGGAAAAAAAGGAAAAGGAAAAAAAGGCAAAAGGAAAAAAAGGCAAAAGGAAAAAAAGGCAAAAGAAAAAAAGGGTAAAAAAAAGAAAAAGAAAAAGAAAAAAAAGAAAGAAAGACGAAGGGAAGAGAAAAAGGGAAAGAGGACTTTACTCTGGCCTTTTACCCAGGTAGCTGGGTTTTTGTCGCAGAGGCGAATTTGAACATTGATGTCTGCCATGGTATATTGCAACGACCTGAATGCATGTTGCCCGAGAGGATGACCACGTGCAGATTGTCCATTCGACGCGTCCACTCCGCCTGATCAAGTCGCGTCGACGCATCGCCCCGCACAGCTCCAGCAACCTGCAATGAAAAGCCCCGACCGACGCCTTGCATCGCAATGGAGGAGGAATACAGGCTTGTGGCGAGGCGGTCTCTGTGGCCGATGGCCGGAAATGGTCAACGGGCTGGGTTGCTTGTCCCCGGCCCCCAAGCCCAACAAATAGGCAGGTGTCTGGTGTGTTCCGATCCAGGACGGGCCTAACCTCGTGCGTGCGTGCGGCCACGGTGGCGACGATTGCATGACGGCGGTCCCGGAACAGACCAAAAGATGGGACGAAGAAGAAGAGAGCACAGGATGCAACGGCGAGGAAAAGAGAAGAGCCAGAAAGCGGTTGTTGAACAAGTCCGTTGGCAAACACGAGACGGCGGGATGACGAACGAGCAGACTTGTGCTGCGAATCTTGATCTGCTTTCTTCCCGCATGTGCTGCACGCGGTATGTATGGGCGGCCGATGTACCCCGGATCGTCGCCTCTCGGCCTTTCCCCGATCCGGACCTGTCGAGATGTGGTTGAATCGGGCATCTGTCTGGCATCTGTCTGGCATCCGTCCACTCATCTTGATGGCACCAGCCGGGACAGAGAAAGAGAGAAGAGGCCTACAGATGTCGACGGCGCGGCCGTGGAGAGACCATGCCGCTTTGATCGATCACAGGTTTGGCCGTCCATCTGTCATTGCGCCGCCTCTCCTCTTGCAACCACGCCAGCACCAAGCCCGGTTCGAGCTGACCTTTGACGTCGGGCCATGACCAACAAGGGAGCGAAACGCGGGGGGCCGTTGGACAGTTGGTCCATGCCTGCTTGTGGGCTGTCATTGTCTGCCCGGCAAGCCCTCTTTCCGGAGCTCTGCCCGTGGGTTTGGACCCGATTCCCCTGACATGGCCAGGTGGACCGACCAACGACGGTCATGTGTGGTGATGGAAACTGCTGCGTCTGGGAGAGTACACGTGTATTCTGTGTGTGGTTTGAATCGAGCATTGGCAGGGCCATCAGAACAAGTCGTCGATGGCGCTAATTCGCTTTGGGCTACATTTGCTAACACGTCCAAGCAAAATAACCCTTGGCCTATGTACATAACCAGGTATCTGTCCGTGTATGTGCATACGTGCATGTTGATAAGGGCGCCGTGACCCCAATGCGATTATGCACTTATACAAGGCTTGAATGAAAGGAGGCGCCATGGGGGAAAACTACTTGGTGTTTCTTTACTTTTCATTGGCTGTGGAGCTTTCCCGTGGCAAGAAGCGCGGGTGCCAAGCGTGCATTCGAATCGATTCCATTCTTCAACCTGCACGCACCACCAGCATTCGGCCGTTTATCCGTGGCCTGGCCTACCTTGTGCTCCACAGCGCCTCCCTTTGACATTCTATCTACGGATGGATGTACGGAGCGCGCGCTCCGAGGCTGGGCTCACAACCGACCTCCGCTTTGGGACTGGCACCGGCTCTCGCCCTTCGGAGCTGAGGTGTTGGTGCTCGTACCGACAGAAAAACCGACCAGGCAAAAATAGCCCAAGTGACTGAGCCGTGGTGCTTGCGCCTGAGCACACAGCAGAGACAATGCAGACGAAAAAAAAAAAAAAGAAAGGTTCAACTCGATGAAACACGGTTGCCTCACGGCAAAAGTCGTGCCAAGGTCTCCCAGGATGAGCCGCATGCGGTAGTGTACATGTGTATATTGTGTATGCCTGTGTCTACATGTTGATTGTGCCAAGACACACAAGGGTTTGGACCGTGTTTGCCCATTCAACAGCGGAGTGGCAACGGCCCATCGGTTTCCACTTGATGCGGTAGCAGATTCTGGATTAGCCGTCACCTTGGCGTCATGCTGCTGACACTCGGGTCGGCTTTTTCTGCATCCATCTACAGAATGCTTGCCCGCTGCCGCCGGCGCTCGCTGCCTGTCTCAAACTTCAGCAGATAGGGCCGCCTCACTTGGTCTCCAACCTGACTCATATTCTGACCCAGCAAGGAAGAAAAGACAAAGAAAAAAAGAAAAGACCATCTGGCCGCCTTTGGGCTGCACCCTCGGCGGCATGGGAAGCGAAATTTGCCTGAAACGCAAAAAGCTCCCAAGTAACGTGAA
Organism: Aciculosporium take MAFF-241224; assembly: GCA_000222935.2. NCBI lineage: Eukaryota > Fungi > Ascomycota > Sordariomycetes > Hypocreales > Clavicipitaceae > Aciculosporium > Aciculosporium take. The sequence goes on from AFQZ01000956.1 coordinate 14,795, forward strand.
CATCGGCTTTCGAAACGACATGGTTTCGCCAGGTCATGCCACATCTGAACCTGAATACCATGTTGCGCCTCGCCGACTGCGACAACGTACATGCGTATGCAGCTCTCGAATCGAAAGCGGCTCATCTTGTGAGTCTTGGCATCTCCTCGTCGGTCTTTTCATCCGATGGCGCCGTACGGTGGCAGGGTGACAGCGGGCGCACAGATGACTGTGGCTTGGCAAGTCAATCGTCACCTGTTTGTGGTCTTTTTCGGTGCCCAAACACTGATTGACGGTGTAGAACGGAGCATCCGGGTTGACAAGGTGTACAATGTTCGGCAGCGCCCAAGATTTCGGTTCCGATTGAGCCTGCGTGGTGCCCAGGGCTCATCAGAGTGAACAAAGTCTTGGTTGGGGTTGCACTCGATTGCTTTACCTTTTTTTTTTTTTTTTTTTTTTTTGGTTTTTTCGTTCGTTTTTTTTTGGGGGGGGGGACGGCCGGATGAACTGGCCCGTGGATTCCAAGCATCTGGCTCTGGCTCACACAAGTCGCCCCGTCGTACGATGGATGATCCGGCGTGCTGTTGAGAGAGGACGAACAAGGTCGAGGCGCCCAACAAATGGCTGGCCGCCCGAGGTCGGGGCCTGGGCGTTGGAATGTGAAATTGAGTGGTGGGCCGGAGCACGGAAATTTGCTCATGTAGACTGCAGAGCAATACCGTGTATGTGCAGCAGGTGTTCCGGTCTTTTGGCTGAGAGCAGGCAGTCAGCACCGCGAAATGGGAGAATGATTGCCTGACGATGGCCAAAAAGGCACACGACCCGACGGTTCCAATTTTGACTTTCTTCTTGTCCACACCCCCTTAATTTCGTTTTTTGAGCTTGCAGCCACGCCCAAGCCCCCTGCAGCCCGTCCACAGTGCACACACGAACTGAACTGGCAACCGCGGCCCCCACCCCTCCCCCCGCTGTTGCCTTGCGGTACGGTACACGGCCACAGCCGATCCACACACATGAGTGAGCATGGAAGCTCCGGGCAGTATCGACGATCAAACAAGGCTGTGGATCCCTCGCTGTTCGTCCCAAGACCCTTTTTCTGTTCTTCTTCTTCCTGACCATCCCTTCCGGACATTACTTTAACAAGCCATCCGTCCCTCACCAGTCACCCCTTCGCCCACCTGCTCCTTTTTTCATCACGCACTCACACACACACGCACGCACACGCACGCACGCATGCAAAGCATCCGTCTGCCATTCCTCTCTACTCCCGAGAAAGAAACGCTTTCCACCAGCCCCCCCCGTCGTCGACCCTGTGCCAAAAAGACAAACGCATAAGAACCCGCTCGCCGCCGTCGGGCCCCGGCACTGCGCTTCGGCACGCGACCTCAGCACCCTCACGGGACCGTTTCATCCGAGTTTTACAACACCTTGATCGATCCCAACCACTTGAGCAGCCTGAATCCGCCCCCCCGAATCCTCTCGCCTCCCGGTGTGAAACAAGGGAGCGATTTTCCCGGGCCATCTTGGGAGACGCGCGTCGCTTTCCGAACCAGGACTCGTCTCCTTGAACAAGCAAACCAAAAAAAAAATATATCAGCCATGCCTCCCGCCACGGCCCTCCCGTCTCAACCGTACAGATCCTCGTCTTCTGCCTCGTGCGCGTCCGGACACTCGACTGACGCGTCTTCTGTTCCCGGCCGTCGACTCAGCATGGACGCCCCAGCCCCCCGGCCTGTGGCCTCGGTCGAGATACTGCGCTGCATGCGCTGTGCTCGCTCGGTCGAGGCCACATCAACGGATGACGTGAGCTCGACGGGCATGGTTCGCATCGCCCACAACCTGTACTACTGCGAGCGGTGCGCCAAGATGGTGGGCTACAAATGAGCTTTTGTGACGACTTTGCCTAGCCGACGACGCGCACCGCTTGTAGCCAGCACGAGGCCGACGCGTCCTTTTTTTCTTTTGTTCCCTTTTCCTTCAGCAGCCCAACTTTTTGACATTTTTCTCTACATGTTTACATAGTATCTGCGCGCCGCATGAGCAGCGCAGAAAACTGATTCGTCTTCTTTTTTCCTTGTCACACGACCTTGCGTCACACTTTTTTTCCTTTTTTCCTTTTTACCTTTTTTTTTTATTTTTTTTATTTTTTTACAGCGAGCTATAGACGAGATACCCCCTCCCCACAAATACGTTTTGCTGCAAAGTCAGCTCTAGGACGCTTACACCACGTTGTTTGCTCGGAAATGCCATTTCCAAATCGGCTCTCGCCTCGGGCGCGGGACGTCAATCGTGGTCTATCTTGCCATTTGGTTTCGCGTCTTATTCTTCAACTCGTCACGAAAAGCCGTCGTCCAGATGGGTGACACTCGGGTAGTGTCATGAAGCGCCAAGCTCGGATGCAGCGGGCATGGATGGGTCTTGGCAGCAAGCCAAGAAGACAATGGTCCTCGATGCTTCACTTCTTTCTCCCATCCTGAGCAACACGACGGTGCTTGGCTCGGACGAGCCCTTGGGACGCGCCCTTGCCGACGGACTAGACCCGTCTTTTCAGCTCCTTGTCTCAGCTTCTTGTCTGTCTCGGGTGGCCAGTTTGCAAAGTCGCCATATCAGTTGGCTGGATGTTTGCGTGGCCTTGTTTGTTTGTCCTCGTGGGATGACGGGGAGACACGGGCAAGGGATGTTGGCGAATGCACCATTGGGCAGGCTGCGACGGGGATATTTTTATGGAGGAAAACATGGCAGAGTGGTACATGGACTGCTGGGCAGCTGTACGCTTGGGGGTGTACGCTTGGGGGTGGATGTTTTGACCGGTCGGATGGGGAAGCGGGTCTTTTTGGACGAGAATAAAGAGATGACTTGGGTCTCGGGACTCTTTTTGACCGTTGCGTGATGGGTGACTGTCCTATTTCTCGCGTCGTTTGTGTCGTCTGATGCGGGAGCGGGCCTGCCAGGTGAGCGGACAAGAAGGCCCAGCACGTGTCATGTGTCATGGATGCCAGGTGCACGGTTGTTCCCGAACTGTTCCAGAACGTGCCGTCGTCTGTCTACCTCGGGTTCGGGTCCGGCCTGCCTCTGTGCGTTCTCGTTCCGGGTTGCTCATCCGAGGCCCGGCCGGGTGCGTGGTGGCCTTGGCCGTGCTCATTTTTACCGCCGCCCTCGACTCGACCGAGGGCGGGACACGGTCCCGTCTGATCGGATGCATGCGTCCAGCCCAACCGCCTTTGCGTTGGGTGGGAAAGGGTCCTCGGGCTCGATGCGGGGCGTCTGCGCCTTGCCTGCGGTGCGGTGCCATGCGGTGGTGGGATCTGATGCGACCCGATTTCGGGGATCCGAAACGGTGCGAGGCGTCCGGGGAACGGAGCTTGGCCGAGCGGGGATGGATGGGATGGGATGGCTGGTTGTGCCGTGCTGGGCCAACCGGGGGGGTTGTTGTTGTTGCTGTTTTTGCTTTCCGAGATGGACCTAGAGCGGCAGGAAGAAGGGGGTTGTTGTTGTTGCTGTTTTTGCTTTCCGAGATGGACCTAGAGCGGCATGATTCTTGCCATCAAGATGGATGAGTAGAATAGGTGAATTGTTGCGTAGACGGGATGGGGATTCCTGCCATCAAGATGGATGAGTAGAATAGGTGAATTGTTGCGTAGACGGGATGGGGCGTGGGGCGTGGGGGGGTGGTGGGTGAGGAGGGAGGGATGAGCGGATGGATGGGTGAAGGGGGGGACATCCGGTGGTGTTGCTTCTTGGCGGGACGTATGCGTGTCGGTGTCGTGTTGCATGGTTTATGCGTGCGGCCGGGTTGTTGTATTCTGCCGTGGTGCTTTTTTGCTTTTCCTTCTCTTTTTCTTTCTGGGCGGAGCGGGAGGCGGATCGGTGGTGTTGTTTGCATGAGGTCGACGGGGTGTGTGTGGGACGTGCGTGGTATGTGCGGCCGCGTTGTTTTGTGTTGTTTTCTCTTGTATAGTCACTTTTTTTTCTTTCTTTTCTTTCTTTTCTTTTCTTTCTTTTCTTTTCTTTTCTTTTCTTTTCTTCTCTTCTTTTCTCTTTTTTTTTTCTTTTTTTTTCTTTTTTTTTCTTTTCTTTTTCTTTTTTTTCTTTTCTTTTCTTTTTTTTTCTTTTCTTTTTTCTTTTTCTTTTTTTTTTCTTTTTTTCTTTTTTTTCTTTTTTTTCCTTTTCTTTTTCTTTTCTTTTTTTCTTTTCTTTTTCTTTTTTCTTTCTTTTTCTTTTTTTCTTCTTTTTTTCTTTTTCTTTTCTTTTTCTTTTCTTTCCTTTTTTTTTCTTTCCTTTTTTTTTCCTTCCTTTTTTCCTCCCTTCTCCTCCTCTTCTTCTCCCTCCTTCTCCGGGCCAAGGCCAGTCTCGTCGCCTGCAAGCCGCAGCTCGACAAGCCACCGCCTGGCACAGGCAGCAGCCCAACCCCAGCTGGTGTGTCCCGCCCGGCAGGCAGGCAGGTCCGTCTGACTGGCTGGCGGGGTTCCCCGGTGGGGCCTCTCCAGCTGGGCTCATCCGGGCTGTGCCAGCCATCCTGTGCTGGGGTGTGGGTGGGTGCTGTGTGTGGGTGTTGTGTGTGTGGGTGTTGTTGTGTGTGGGCGTTGTTGTGTGTGGGCGTTGTGTGTGGGCGTTGTGTGTGTGTGAGTGGGGACCAGACGGGGTTCCGCAAGGTCTTGCGGGGGCAGCCGTTTTGGCATCTTGGTGGTGATTTTTGTTGAGGACAAGGCATCTGAGATTGCATAGCGCATCCCCCCTTTTGACCTGCGTGCATGGTCGATTGGTCGAGAAGTTTCTTTTGCCAGGAAAAGAGAAAAAAAGAAAAAAAGAAAAGACCAATTCCGTAAAGCAATTCGTTTTTCAAAACAAACTTCTTTCAAACCCTTGCTCTTCTTTCTAGAATCCGTCTTTTTGCTCTTCTTCTTCCTCTTCTTCCTCTAGAAATCTCGTCTCAGAGATTTCATTACGCACAAGGCGGGCATGCGGCTGCCGTCCGTCCGTCCGTGTTGCATGTCCAAACAGTCATGTGACTGCGCGTCGGTGCAGCAGCAGCCGCGGCGGGCGGATGGATGGTTGGTCGTCGGTCTCGGACGATTGACCGTCTCGCGCCTCGCAGGGTCGCGCCGGTCGATGGCCTGGCCCTGGTTGACAGGCGCAGATGAGCGGCACGTGCTGTCGGTTGCTCTCTTTGCAGGGCGGGCGTCTGTCTGTTGCATACATGCGTCACCATGTACATGTTCTTGTGCGTGCGCTTGTCTGTTGTATTGGGTACTTGGGTAGCGAATATACATCACTATGTACATGTTCTTATGCGTGCGCTTGTCTGTTGTATTAGGTACTTAGGTAGCGAATATACATCACTATGTACATGTTCTTATACGTGCGCTTGTCTGTTGTATTAGGTACTTAGGTAGCGAATATACATTACTATGTACATGTTCTTATGCATATACTTATCTGTTGTATTTAAGTACTTAGGTAGCGAATATACATCACTATGTACATGTTCTTATGCGTGCGCTTGTCTGTTGTATTAGGTACTTGGGTAGCAAATATACATTACTATATACATGTTCTTGT
>AFQZ01000955.1:0-20352 GCA_000222935.2 Aciculosporium take MAFF-241224
GAAGTTTCTTCTGGCATTGTAGACTATCTAGTTTAGGGAACTAAGATATATATTAATCTAATATTCCTTAAGGGCGTTCTAGATATCTTAAGCTTTTTATTGTTAGGGTCTAAGAAAGCAAGCGGCTTAAAATGAAGTTACTAAGTTAATAACATAAAGAACAGGCTTTTTATTAATTTACGTAATATTAATAAGGACCTTATAATTAAATTTAAGATCGTCTTTAAGGGTGAACTTAAATCTACTAAGAGCCTTAGCGTTTATCTAATAGTAGTAACAGGCATGCGTAATCCTTCCTATGTCAGCTCTATTGAAATCTTCACCGGCTTTAGCAAGAAGGTTATATAGTTTTATTATTCATGTACGCTAGGTAGCTAGAGCCACTAACTAGTTCATCAACTAACTTCTTAATATAGGAAAAACCCTAAGATAGGGGAGAAAACCCATATTCTTCTATATAGCTCCTGCTAAGCCTCTGATATAAAGTCTTTATTGTTTCCAACTATTAGTATAAGATATCTGCCAGTTCCCCGGAACTGCAGATAATAACAGAAGTATAGTTGTGCTTTATATAAAAGGTTAGTATATTAGTAAAAACCCCCTATAAGCACCTCCCCTCCTAGTCTGGCTTTTCCTTCTCTATCCTATTGTTTCTGTTGCCTCTGGTCCCTTTCTTAGCCTTATTATTGTGTATCTACCACGCCTTACTAAGCTCCTTTACTAACCTGTACTACTAAAGTCGCCTAGTTAAAAGCACCTACTTTACGATATTTAGTGCTAGCTTCTTGTTATTAAGCACTGCCCTAAGTTCCTATAAATCTCTTATTACAGGCACTACTAGAATTAGTCTTAGATAGTTATATTCTAAGCATAATAGGATAAGGTAGTAGATATCCTTATTTCCTCCCTAGTATTAGCATATTAGTAAAGTTACCTTAGGCACTTATCTATTATAAAGAAAGGCATTTAGCCCTATTTTTTCCATTTAAAGCTAAACTAGGGCTGTAGATTTATGCTTAAGCAGGCTATTATAGAGCTTTACTATTTTTTTTATACTTTTAAAGTTAGGTTCCTTGTTTACTACTATTACTTTTGCCCGTTCTCTTCTTACCTAAGCCTTATACCTCTGCTAAATCCACTGTTTTTCCCACTCCCTCTCTAATTCCTGTCTAGCTATAAGGCTACCAGAGAGAGGGGGGGGGGCATTAAGAAACGCCTTATAGTAATTACATTAGCAGCCTCTTCCTTAGCGTTATAGCTGTAATACTATTAAATTACAGGCCTGCTATATCTTCTTACTTATACTATTATCCTTAAGTCTTTAGTAGAATCATTATTTAATATAATTAAGGTACAGATCTACTAGCAGCACTGCTGCTTCTGTCTTTAAGAGTGTTACTAGCATTGCCTTATATGCCCCTATAACCTGCCTTAAGCATTTGTTCTATTCCCTTATAAATGCCTTTATTACCCCCTATACTACCCCTTCTGGCTTGCTATAGGTGTGGTATATCCTAGCTCCATAGGCTATTATGCTTTTTATTACCTGTATATAAAGGGATCTTGCACACTTTAGTCGGCATTTCTACGTAAATACAGCTAGTGCTATAAGCGCTAATTTCTGCCGTGACAATTTAGCATTTACCTTCTCTATATAGGTTAACTAATAAAGCTTCTAGTGAATCTAAACTCCTAGGAATTACGCTAATTATGTCGGTTATATTATTGCTCTTCTAAGTCAGATTATTGTTATAATCACCTGCCTCTTCCTTATAAAGTGCATTAGCTTGCTCTTTTCTAGGTTAAACCTTAGCCTATACTTCTTTAACCACTCCTTATATATTCTCTAGGCTTTTTCTAGTTATACTTTTGTCTCCTTTACTGTTTTTTTATATGCTATAATGTTTATATCATCTAAGAACCCTAATATTAACGTTAATTCTGCTGCTACTAGTCTTTAATATAGTAGCATAATATAGAGCAGGAAGAGGATAGGAGACGCTAGTGACCCTTGCAGAACCCCTGTAGTGACTTAGATTTCCTCAGTAATACATCCGTTAAATGCCAATTATGCTCTCCTTTTTAACATAAAGCCCTATGCCTATCTGGCCATCCACCCTAGCAGTCCTAACTCCTTTATAGTGCAGATTAATCGTTTATAGCTAATAGTATTAAATGCCCTAGTGATATCTAGTTATAGTAATAATGCTATTCCCTAGTAATGCTACACTATTCTTATAACCTCTTTTAGCATACTTAGTACTATCTCTATTAATCTGCTAGCCTTATTACCTATTTACATGTCCGGCAGTATATAGCCTTCCTTTACTATAATAGTAATCCTCCTTATAATAGCTCCCTTAATCACTTTACCTATTATGTTTAACAGCAATATCGGCCTCTACCCCCCCGGTCTGCCTAACTCCTTAGGGGACTTCCCAGGTTTATATAGAACTACTACCTTTACTTATCAGAAGAAGGCCAGATAATATCCTAAGCCATAGCAAGCATTTATAAGGCATGTTAAACATAATATTAGGGCCGCTTTACATAGCTTAAGGAAACCTGTTAGCAGCTCGTCTAGTCCTAGGGCTTTCTAACTTGCTATATTCTTTATAACCTCTTTAATTTCCTCCTTTATAAACACAGGAACTGCTTAATTATTATTATAATATCTTGTCCCCTTCTCTGCCTCCAGACCTAAAGCCCTAGCTATAAATAGAGGGAAGAACCTCTCTATAAATACCCTTGCCTTACCCTTATATATAACCTCTACTATCTCCTCCCTGCTATTATCTCCTAGCCAGGTTAGTAGTAGGACCTGTTGCCTTTTAGGAGGAAGTCTACTCTATAGCTAGGCCTAATGCTCTAGGGTCTAAAGACTCCCTTTAGACCTAGATAACTTGCTAACTATCTATTGCCAGCTACTTCTCTTCTCCTTTAAGATAATATAATCCTGTTTTTTTATAGCTTCTGTTAAGGCCTGCTACGCTTCCTACATTTATTATTACTGCCACTGCCTATTAGCACGTCTTGCCTCTACTATCACGTCCCTTACCCTTTTATTCTACTAAGGCTGTGGTTTGCTATGCCCTTAAGGTTACTTAAGTGCTGCTATATTAGCTATCTCTGTAAGCTATTAGGTAAGCCACTGCATATAGTTATTAATTTCTTACTAGTTATACAGCGGAAGCTCTAACCCCTTCTTTTTAAGCTTGTTTAAAGCCTCTGCTATAATAAGGTTCTTGTCCGCTATCCTCTAACCCCAGACTAATCCTAGGCTATTACTTAATTCCTTGTTTATTCTAATGCTAATAAGCTAGGGTATATGGTTAGATCCGGCGATTTCTACTGGCCTAATGAATTTAATACTAACGTCGTGGGTGGTCCATGTATGGTTAATAGTGCTGTCCCTGCTGCCATGTTCTTTCCTTATTACTTCCCTAAACGGCATAGCTAGGCCGAGTTACTACCTTATTATAAATTCTAACATCTTATTATGCCCTAGAGATATTTAGCTAAATCTGTCCTATAAGGGGTAATATTAGTTAAAGTCCCCTATAAATACACTCTAGCCCTTTACCTAGGTATTAGTAAAGTGTTATAAAGGCATCTGCTACTCCCTTTTATAAGCCGGGGAATAGATATTATATATCTCTACTCTATATAGCTTAATACTGCACTAATCCTCCCCCCTCCCTATAGTCTAAAGTTCTATCTTAACCTTTTAGTATATATAAATTACTATTCTTCTGCTATATATTACTAATATATAGTGTCCCTGAAATAGATTTAGCAGTATACTATTATAGCCTTCTGGTTCCTAAATAGCTATTACCTTAGGGCTAACGTTATGCCCTAATACTAGATGTACTAGATTGCTTTTCTTTTATGTATTCCAGTATATAACCTTAATTATATACTCTATTATGTGCTTTAGAGCACCCTGGTTGGGCTGGCTTTAGTATTGTTTAGCCCTTTAGTTAGCTGTAGAAAGGCTAGTATTGTGCCTTTCTCTGCTAGTCTCTGTCGTCCTAATCTTAGCTTATAGGTTTATTTTATAAAAGGGCCCCTTAGTTATATACTCCTTTCTCTTAGCTGCCTCTCTGTTAGTCCCCTGGTTTCTTCTTTCTAATGACCCTTGCCTGTAGTAGCTGTCGTGACCTTTAACTGATGGTTGTAAAAGAACAGCGGCCTTATAGCATAAGCCTTCCTGGCCTGCTGCTATTTCTTATTACTTACTAAGTATAGTTAAGACTATACTAGATATGCCCCTGTATAATTTAGGCATTTCTCCTATACCTTACCTGTTAACGTCAGGTAAGTCCTCTTTCCCTTAGGGTGTTTTTTAGTAGTATACCTGCTGTATCTTGCTTCCTCCTTGTAGTATCTGGCAATATATTTAATCTTATAGTAGTTATAATATTGCTTTAGGTGGATCATCTTGTTATATAGCTTAGCATTAAAAATCTCTGCTTAGTATACTATTCCCCTATAGTATAGTTAGTTCGCTGCCTTAGTGCCCTTAACACTAACTACTAATAGTGCCCTTATTACTATTTCTCTTAGCTTTTATACTATTATCTTTACTATATTTAATCCATTTTCCTTTTTAATGTTCTTCCTTATATCCTTAATTATAATATAGTTTGTTAATTATATTAGGAATCCCTTAATAATCACACTAAACATCTTTTTATTTACTTCTGCCTTAGGTCTAAAGGCAACTCCTACCTAGGCCGTGTTTTCCTTTTATTTCCTCCCTGCTTCTATAAACATAATAACTATATCTTTACTTTATAATTAGCGTGCTATTACTGCCTCCTTTATGCTAATAGCGCTGTTTACTGCCTTTATAATCTTTCCTAGCAATCTGTTCCTAATTACCTTACTAATAGTGCTTTCCTTTACTAGTGCTTCCTAGTAATAGCAGGCTGGTATTGCTATACCCTCTGTTTAGGCTAAAGGTATTATTATATTCTGCCTTATAACTCTATAAGCTGTAATATTTACCTAAGTCCCCCTAACCACTAATTTAGTCCTATAAACAGCCTTTATTACCTCCTTAACCGCCTTCTTAACCATGGTTTCTACTCTGCTGCTAACTGCTTCTATAATTAAGGCCTGTAGGCCTTCTGTATCTGTTCTTGCTTAGGCTATCTCCCCTCCTGCATTTATAGCAATTTATATAAAAGTTCTAATAAAAGCTTATACTTTTATTATTTCTACCTTTAGGATAACTTTTATTATTAATTCCTTTAGTAATTTTATTTTATTCTTTAGTTTTTCCTATACTACTATTATTCTAAAATTCTCTCCTTAACATTATGTTTCTTCCTAGATAGTGCCTTATTCTTTATTAGTTATAGATTTATGTAAAAATTTATTAATTATTGCACCCCTTATGCTGCTTACTCCCCTTGCGCAATATGCTATCACTAGGGAGGGTAATTAATAATAAGGAATCCGATTCTATGCTTCTTTTTCGTTTTAGGCGTAATACTGCGTCGTATCCGCGGTGTTCCGTATTTTAAACCTTCTAGCTTAAATCTGTAGTTATTCTTATATGCACGATATGCGTGCCCTAATTAGCTGGATTACTATGTTATGTAACCTAGGGCAGTACTATAGCCATAAGGTTATATAGTTAGTTGATTAAAGAGTAGCCAAATCGACAATAAAGTTAGTGAATTTCTGCTTCTAAGAGTATAAAAACAGCAGGTTCTTAGGAACTAATTATCTACTAAGGATATCCTTATTTTCTAATAATAGGTACTTTCTTTTCTCCTTAGATAAGGAGGTTCTTAAGATTATTAAGCTTAATATCCATTCTATCCATATCTGTAATAAAATATAGGAAAGGTATAGCACTATTAAGAACATAAAAAGAAATTATACTAAAGATCGTGGGAAGCTTCAAAATACTATTTAAGGTCATTCTTCTGGCACTAAAGTTAATAGTTTTCTAGTTAAAAGAAGGCTTAATTGTAAGGTCTATTATAAGGCGTATTAAGGCTTTAACTTAACCTTGGCTAGCAGTTGAAATTCCAGCTGCTCTAGTATATAGTAGGATACTGTAAAACGTTTCTATAGTATATTGTGAATCCACAAGAAATACCTGCTTTTATGCAGTTTTATCGGTATTGCAATCGTAAGGGTCTTTAATAAATAACATATGTTTAAAGGCGTTATCTTGCAGGAAATTCACAGTTAAGGCAGAAAAGAAAGGGGGATTAGGTGCTTATATAAAGAAAGTTATAAACGTGAGGGTTTCTTATGCTTTTCTATCATTTTATGCCTTTTCTTCTTTGGATGTAATGAATACTGCGTTCTAGGCAGCCTTTTCATGTTTATCCTTATCCCTACTGTCCAGGGGTAATGACTTTTTATCTTTACCTTTAAAAGCTTATAAGAATACATAAAATTAGCATTTAGAAGGAGGGGATTTATGCCTTTAGTTGCTCCACTAAGTTTCTTTTGCTTTCTTTTATTTAGAGACAGAATGGTTAGTTAACTAACATCCTTCTTTATAATAAATAAAGCATTTCTTAGATCTAGCTTTATTTTAGGGTTAAGAAGCTTATAAATATTATTAGTTAGTAAACAAGACTATGTTAGTGCTTAGGATAGTGTTTTAAGGTTAGTACTTGCTTTCTCTTATAATCCATTAGCTTGTAAATGATTTCAAAACAGGTTTTATTATATCTTTTGTTATAAGGCAGCGGTGAATATTACTAACTACGCCTTCATAGGTATTGGTTTAGACATAGGTTATTTGGTTAAATTTAGGGCTATTTTAAACAGATATTTCCAGTTAGTGCCTAAGGATTATATCTTTCTTAGAGGGGGGGTAAAAACTATTAAATAGGTCTAAGAGCTATTAAATCATTAATTCCAAACATTTAAGTTTAGTCTTCATTAGATTTTCAGCTGTAATGTAATAAAACTTTATCTCTTAAAATCATATTTAGTAGAATTTTTAATTTTCTTTAGTCTTAAAGTTTTCCTTTATTTGCTTAGTTATTATGTTAAATAAAATAAGTCTTTTACTCAATTTTTTAAGGTAATACTTATAGGTATTGCCTGTAAGCATTATTAACAGTACAAACAGGTATAACTTAGGCGAAATTCCTTATGCTATATAAATATCCTTAAAGATTAGGACTTTAGGATACATAAAGTTAAAAAGTATTCTAAAATACTTGTTTTCCTTGTTATAAACTCTAGCAAGGGAGTTTAAGGCTTTTTAGTCTATATTAGTAATTTCCTTTAATATAGTTTATTATTCTAAGGGAGAGGGGATTGTTATTTCTATTTTTATTTCTTTAGTACGAGGGTTAGGGGGAGGTAAGGTTATTATTAATATTAATATATTAATAGTATTGTTTCCTGTCAGGAGCTTTCTATTAGAAAAGAAAACAGAATTATTTATACTTACTAAATTAGCGAGTATATAGTTAATTAGTCTTTGTAATCCTTCTTGCGTGTTAATTCCTTAATCTTAAAGAATATCTTAAAGTACTTATTGGACCTTAGGGGTAATCTTCTCAAAAATGTTGGCATTTTATCCTTTAAAGTCTTCTTAATATGTAAACAGAAACCTAGTACCTTGCTAGTTACTAGATTTATATTAGTTAACATAGTAGGCAAATTTGTTGTAGAGTTCGGAAGTTATAGCTTTTTTAAGGTTAATTTATTTATTAGCTTTAGCCTATTTCTCTGTAAAGTAGTTAAAATACTTTTAGAGTTTTACAGGAAGGGAGTCTTAAATAGGTTAATTAGCTTTAGTAGTAGAAGTTAAAGCCATTTTTAGTGTTTTCTCTGTAATAAACAGTAAAGAAGATACTTTAATTATAGACTAGTAGTAAATTAACAATAAGGGGTAAATTTCATAAAAAAACTTCTTAATAATTATAAACAAGTAGCAAAAGTTAATAATAATAAAAAAAGTTGCTTTTAGGTAGCATAAACAACGGATTCTGCATAATTAAGTGAATAAGTGCGTTATATTAGAAGTTTGTCTCTTTTGTTAATTCCTAGCTAATCTGTGGTTATAATAACTACTAATCAGTAATGGTTTCACAGGGTGCGATTGCTATAGTAATAATATAAGGGGGGGGGTAATAAAGGTCTGATTTCTATATAGTTATTATTATCTAAAGGGAAAAGAGAGGAACGATATAGAAGTATAGTATTATGGCCATAGTACTGCCCTAGGTTACATGATATAGTAATCCAGCCAATTAGGGCACGTGTATTGTGCATATGACCTACAATTTCCACTTACTATTGTGTATCCCTTCCATCCTCAAGACGAGCGATTCCAACACTTAAGCTTTTTATTATTAGGGTCTAAGAAAGTAAGTAGCTTAAAATGAAGTTACTAAGTTAATAATATAAAGAACAGGCTTTTTATTAATTTATATAATATTAATAAGGACCTTATAGTTAAATTTAAGATTATTTTTAAGGGTGAACTTAAATCTACTAAGAGCTTTGGCGTTTATTTAATATTAGTGATAGGCGTATGTGATTTTCCCTATGTTATCTCTATTAAAATCTTTACTAGCTTTAGCAAGAAGGTTGTGCAATTAGTTAATTAAAGGGTAGCTAAATTAATAATAAAGTTAGCGAATTTCTGCTTTTAAGAGTATAAAGATAGCAGGTTCTTAGAAACTAATTATTTACTAAGGATATTCTTATTTCTAGATAATAGGTACTTTCTTTTCTCCTTAGATAAAAAGGTTTTTAAGATTATTAAGCTTAATACCTATTTTATTTATGTTTATAATAAAATATAAAAAAGGTATAGCACTATTAAGAACATAAAAAGAAATCATACTAAAAATCATAGAAAGCTTTAAAATGCCATTTAATGTTATGCTTCTAGCACTAAAGGTAATAGTTCTTTAGTTAGAATAAGGCTTAATTATAAGTTCTGTTATAAGATATATTAAGGCTTTAACTTAACCTTAGCTAGCAGTTAAAATTCCAGCTGCTTTAGTATTTAAAAGGATACTATAAAACGTTTCTATAGTATATTATAAATCTATAAGAAATACCTGCTATTATATAGTTTTATTAGTATTATGGTTATAAGGGTCTTTAATAAATAACACGTGTTTAAAAGTGTTATCTTATAGGAAGTGTATAGTTAAGGCAGAAAAGAAAGGGGGATTAGGTGCTTGTATAAAGAAATTTATAAATGTAAGGGTTTCTTATGCTTCTTTATTACTTTATGCTTTTTCTTCTTTAAAGGTAATAAATATTATATTTTAGGTAGCCTTTTTATATTTATTCTTATTACTACTCTCTAGGGGTAATAACTCTTTATCTTTACCTTTAAATGCTTATAAGAATATATAAAATTAGCGTTTAAAAGGAGGGGATTTATGCCTTTAGTTATTCTACTAAGTTTCTTTTGCTTTTTTTTATTTAAAGGCAGGATAGTTAGTTAACTAACATCCTTCTTTATAATAAATAAAGCATTTCTTAGATCTAGCTTTATTTTAGGGTTAGGAAGCTTATAAATATTATTAGTTAGTAAATAAGATTATATTAGTACTTAGGGTAGTGTTTTAAGGTTAATACTTACTTTCTCTTGTAATTTATCAGCTTATAAATGATTTTAAAACAGGTTTTATTATATCTTTTATTATAAGGCAGCAGTAAATATTACTAACTATACCTTTATAGGTATTAGTTTAGACATAGGTTATTTGGTTAAATTTAGGGCTATCTTAAACAGATATTTCTAGTTAGTGCCTAAGGATTATATCTTTCTTAGAGAGGGGGTAAAGACTATTAAATAGGTCTAAGAGCTATTAAATTATTAATTCTAAATATTTAAATTTAGTTTTTATTAGATTTTTAGCTATAATATAATAAAACTTTATCTCTTAAAATCATGTTTAGTAGAATTTTTAATTTTCTTTAGTCTTAAAGTTTTCCTTTATTTATTTAGTTATTATATTAAATAAAACAAGTCTTTTACTAAATTTCTTAAGGTAATACTTATAGGTATTACCTATAAGTATTATTAATAGTGCAAACAGGTATAACTTAGGTAAAATTTTTATGATATATAGATATCCTTAAAGATTAGGACTTTAGGATATATAAAGTTAAAACGTACACTAAAATACTTATTTTCCTTATTATAAACTTTAGTAAGAGAGTTTAAGGCTTTTTAGTCTATATTAGTAATTTCCTTAAATATTATTTATTATTCTAGGGGAGAGGGGATTATTGTTTTTATTATTATTTCTTTAGTAGAAGGGTTAGAAGGGTTAAGGGAAGGTAAGGTTATTATTAATATTAATATATTAATAGTATTGTTTTCTATTAGGAGCTTTCTATTAGGAAAGAAAACAGAATTATTTATACTAACTAAATTAGCAAGTACCTGGTTAATTAGTCTTTATAATCCTTCTTATATATTAATTCCTTAATTTTAAAGAATATCTTAAAGTACTTATTAGACCTTAAAGGTAATCTTCTTAAAAATATTAGTAGTTTATCCTTTAAAGTCTTCTTAGTATAAAAACAAAAATCTAGTACCTTATTAGTTACTAGATTTATACTAGTTAATATAATAGGTAAATTTATTATAAAGTTTAGAAGTTATAGCTTTTTTAGGGTTAATTTGTTTATTAGCTTTAGCCTATTTCTCTATAAAGTAGTTAGAATACTTTTAGAGTTTTATAGGAAGGGATTCTTAAATATAGACGGGTTAATTAGCTTTAGTAGTAGAAGTTAAAGCTATTTTTAGTGTTTTCTCTGTAATAGATAGTAAAGAAGATACTTTAATTATAGACTAGTAGTAAATGTTAATAATAAGGGGTAAATTCTATAAAGAAACTTTCTTAATAATTATAAACAAGTAGTAAAAGTTAATAATAATAAAAAAAGTTGCTTTTAGGTAGCATAAACAACGGATTCTATGTAATTAAATAAATAAGTGCATTATATCAGAAGTTCGTTTCTTCTGTTAATTCCTAGCTAATCTGTAGTTATAATAACTACTAATTAGTAATGGTTTTACAGGGTACGATATACTATAGCAATAATACAGGAGGGTAATAAAGGTCTGATTTCTATTCTTATTATAATTATCTTAAGGGGGAAAAGAGAGGGATAACGCATAAGTATAGTATTATAGCCATAGTACTGCCCTAGGTTATATAACATAGTAATCCAGCTAATTAGGGCATGTATATTGTGCATATGACCTATAATTCCCGGTTACTATTGTATATCCCTTCCATCCTCCAGACGAGCGATTCCAACATTAATAGTAACCCTATTTAATAATATAGTATTTAAGAGTTTAAAGCAAGCTTATAGTAAGAAGACCTCCCTAGCTATATATCTATAAATATAGTTTATATAAGTATATAGTAATTTAATAATAAGACTAATAGTAATTAAAAGATAAAGTGCTATTAAATATACTAAAAAGCTAGTAAGCAAACCTATTATAATAGTAATTTAGAAAGTATAGAAATAAGATCTATTATATAAAATGCAAATAGTACTGCTTAGTAATAGTAATATAATAGTTAAGGAGCACTAAGTAATTAATAAAAATAGGTTATTATGTTTTAATATAAGGGTATATATACTAGTAGAAATATATATAAAAATTCTAATACTTACTTATAATAACCTTATAGTAAAATACTAGGGTATATATAAGATAATTTATAAAGTAGCTAAATAGTACTACTAGCTAGGATTATAAAAAAATATAAAAAACTATATAAGCTTATACTTAAACTATTAAGTTAATAAGCCTAGGTTATACTAACCTTATAGTAAGTTAGCTATATTACTAATTCTTAGCAGACCTTTTTAAGAGCTTTTTATAAACTTTATTACTAGCCTCTTTTTAATAAAATAAGCTAGTAAAAAGGAGCATAATATAATTCTTATTATTATAGATTAATTCTTAAAATACATACTATATATAGCTATATTTATAAGGATAATAAGTAGTAACCTTACTACTATTTTCTTTAAATATATATTTAAGAACTATAGTATGCTAAAAGGGATTATTTTAAATAAAGGAATAATATTTACTAGTAGTTTCTAAAGAACCTTTTACTACTTACTAGTAATTAAGTAACTACTTAGTACTACTTTTTACTTATAAATAAATAAATAAATAAAAAGGATTATTTAAGTCCTAAAGTATTACCTTGGAGTATTTAGGGTATAAAAGCAAATAAACTAAAAAGACTACTTATATTTAGCTTAATATGCCTATAATATTAGTAAGCACTTAGCTTATAGCTACTCTTTAGTAGAGTTATTATAAGGTTACTAGCTAAAGGGCCTAAACTATATTATAAAGGCAATAAATATTATAAATGTATAAGTATATATAAGGGTATAAGAATTATAATAATAACATAAGGCAACTAAGTAGCTATTATATATAACTTAAGAATAGTACATAAAGCATTATAATAAGAAAAGAGGCTTAATAAGTTTTTTACTAGATAATTATATACTTCTGTTAACTAAGAATATTAACCTTTAATAACTAAGTAAGAAGCTTATAGCAAAGTATTTAGAACTTTTTAAGGTTTTAAAGAAAGTAAGTGTATATAAACTAGCCTACTATCTAGAGCTTTTAAATAATATATGCCTATATAATATATTTAATATTATAAGTTTAGAGCTATATAAAGGTCTAAATTTTAATAAGGCTATAATAATATTACAATTACTTATTTATAACTAGGAATTATATAAGGTTAAGTAAATTATAATATATAAGTATTAAGGCAAGTAGTATAAATACTTAGTAACGTAAAAAAGCTATAATAAATTAGAAAATTCCTAGGTACTAAAAAGGAACTTTAATATATAAGATATTATAATAAATTATAAAAGAAGAATAGTAGTAAGGTAGTAAAGTATATATATAATATATTATAGAAGATATTAGCAATACTTAAATATACTTATTTCTATTAATAATAAACTAATAGCTATTAAAAGCACTATAATCTTACTACTAATAAGCTATTCTTATTTAGAGCCATTATTAGAGTTATTAGTACTTATAAAGTCAGATTTAATGCTAAGTAATTCTAATATAGCATAAGGGATAGTTATAGGCATAATATATATAGTAAGAGAAATCTCTCTTATAATAGGCTTATATAGCTAGTAATAAGTTAGCTATTATAAAGTTATAAATAAACTAGAAGATATATATATCCTTACTATATATATAAATATATTATAAGCAGTTAGTGATTTTTATTTATATAAGTATAATAGTATAAGTAATGCTTTATAAGATTATAATATGCTTATTATTTTTAAGCTTAAGCTTAACATCTGCTTAGAGATATACATATTAGATATATTTATAAATATTAGAATTTTTTCCCTTAGCTATTATAATAGCTAAATTTACCTATATACTTATAATACCCTAGGAATTATTAGTAGCAGATTAATTATAATTAAGTAATAAACTTATAAGTATTTAATAGTAGTAGATACTATTAGTTTTCTTTTTTATTTCTTTAAATATTTTCTAGTAAAGAATACTAATTTAAGGAGGCATTTAGTAGCTAGTTAGTAGTAATTAAAATAGGAATAATTATAAGAAACTAATACTATTATACTTCTTATTATTTTAGGAGTAATAAAAGCATTTTATACTATAAGCTATAATAATTGATAATAGGATAGTAAAGTATAAGTAGTATACTTACTATTATATATTTTTTTATAAGGCTTAAGAATAGTAATATACTTAAGAAGGTAAATAGGCTTAGTATTATTAAGCTTAGAGAAGATTTACTAGGTTACTATTATATAGCTATAATAATAATAAGGAATTTTTTAGACCTTAGTAGTAAGTTAGCTATAGCCTAAAAGCATAAGTATTTAGATAATATACTAACTAACTTTAAAGACAGGTATTATAATATCTAGCTTATTAAAAGCAGAAGGGGGAGCTATAAAAAAAGAGATAGGAAATTAACTAGTATAAGGTATAATAACTAATAATTATTAGCTATAAGCAAGTAGTATATATATAGTGTTAAGTATATAACTTATGAAACAGATAAAATAAATAAGGAAGATAATAATAATGTTAAAATCTATGTATATATTAATAAAAGGGTAGTAATAATAGCAGCTAAGCTGCAAGAAAGTAAAGATAATAGCAATAAGAGATAATATATAAGCAAATAATAATAAAGAAAAAAGGAAAAAATAGGCTAAAGAAAGGGGGGAAAAGACCTTTTTATAGCTAGATAGTTAGGCTACTAATCTAGTGCATATGCCTAGATTAATAATGTTATTTATGTAATTAAGTACTAAGGTGCCTGGGAGCGATTTCTCTATAAGTAGTATTAATATTATAATAAAGTAGTAAGCTATAAAGCTAATATAAGCAGAATATAGTAGCTTTAATAATAAAAAAGAGTTAGAAGTAAATTATAAGTAATAAGAAAGAATAGCTTTAGGTCTAGTAGGCTTAGTAATATTATAGAATTAATGTTAAGAATAAATATAAGCTAGAACCTAGTAAAGACCTTACTATAAGGTTATTATAAGATTAGATTTACTAGTAAAAAGACAGGAAGCAGGGTAGGCTTAGTATAATATATATATGTTTAGCAAAGTTATAATAAATAATAATATATAAGTTATATATTTAAGAAAAAGGGCTTACTAGGTTATAATAAAGGAGTTATAAGGGAGCAGAAACTAAGGCCTAGGACTACCTATAGTAATTAAGGGCAATTATAAATAAGAGGAGGCGCTTTATTAAGAAAGTTATAAGATAAGAGTATAAGAGTATAAAGACTTACTAGGGTAAGCCATGCCCTAGCTATATATAAGTATATAAGGGGATAGGCCTTATAAAAAGATAAAGAGGCTAGTAAATATAGTATTTATATTACTAACCCTACCTGTAGCTATTTAGCTTTAAGTATGCTTAACTATAGCCTTTACTCCACTAGTAGACCTCTAACAGTGACATCTATATATTAATATTTTAAATTTAAATATACTAGGGTTTAAGCTAGTAATACTAATTACTTATAATACTATTAAGGTAAGTTTATCTTATTTCTATAGATTCCCTTATTTTACCCTTTAATATAAGTATAGGGGGTTTTAGCTATAATATAATATCTTATATTATAATAATACTAAAGCTACTTCTGTTTTTATTAAGTTTATTTAATACTTATATAGTTACTATATTATTATAGCTGCTTACTTATATGTTTATTTTTTAGGTTAATATCTTTACTAAACTAATAATTTACTATCCTTATAGGAAAAAGTAAATATTTTATTATAGTTAAAGGTTTACTAGTAAAATAAAGGCTATAGTTAAGCATACTTAAAGCTAAATAGCTATAAGTAGGGTTAGTAATATAAATATTATATTTACTAGCCTTTTTATCTCTTTATAAGGCCTGTCCCCCTATATACCTATGCATAGCTAGGGCGCGGCTTACCCTAGTGGATCTCCGTACCCTTATGCTCTTGTCTCGTAACTCTTCTGACAGATACGCAATAGTAACTAGGAATTATGGATCCTATGTATAATGCACATGCCCTAATTGGCTGGATTACTTATTATATAACCTAGGGCAGTACTATGGCTATAATACTATAACTTTTATATTATCACTCTCTTTTCCCTTTAATAAGAATTATAAATAATTATATCTTTTATTACCCCCCTCTTTTATGCTATAGCATAATCATACCCTGTAAAACTAATACTAATTAGTGGTTACTATAACTACAGATTTATTAAGTAAATTAATAGAAGAGATAACATTTAATATAACGTATTTACTTATATAAAATCCAGTGTTTATACTATCTAAAGGCAACTTTTTTTATTATTATTAACTTTTACTACTTATTTATAATTATAAAGAAGTTTCTTTATAGAATTTACTACTTATTATTAACTTTTACTACCTATTTATAATTAAAGTATTTTCTTTACTATTATTTATAGAGAATTATAATAATAGCTTTAACTTTTACTACTAAAGCTACTTAACCTGTTTAAGACTCTCTTTCTATAAAGCTTTAAAAGTACTTTAAATACTTTATAGAGAAATAGGCCAAAGCTAATAATAAAATTAACCCTAAAAAAGCTATAACTTCTAAACTTTATAATAAATTTACTTACTATATTAATATAAATAAATTTAATAATTAAAAGGGCACTAGATTTCTTTTTATATACTAAGAAAACTTTAGAGAATAAAATGCTAATATCTTTAAGAAGATTACCTCTAAAGTCTAATAAGTACTTTAAAATCTCTTCTAAGATTAAGGAATTAATATATAAGGATTATAAAAACCAATTAATAAAGTACTTACTAACCTTATTAGTATGAATAATTCTGTTTTCTTTATTAATAGCAAGATTATAAGAGGTATAATTAAGAAACATTAGTATATATTACTACCTAATGATTTAGATAAGAAAGAGACCTAAAAAGCTAAAAAGACTTAAGAAGCTAAAGATATTTAAGAAGCCCCTTAGAGTATAAGGAAAGAGACTACCTAAAATTATAAAGCTATTGGAAAATCTTTATTTAAAAAGCTTTTATAAGAGAATAATAATATCTAGAAAAAAGGGCAAGGCTTATAAGGCTAAAGCTACTTATAAGGCTAAAGTTAAGAAATTACGCACTAAAGCACTAAAAACGCGGAACCTTCTTATAAACCCCCTTTCCCCTTATTAACAGACCTTACTATAACCCCCCCCTGTTAATAAACCTTCTTATAACCCCCCTTATAAAGAAGAGATAAAGGCCGGAAGCATAGAACCCTCTTATAAACCCCCCCCCTTTTAACAAACCTTTATAAACGGACCTTCTTATAACCCCCCCCTATTATTAAACCCTTTTATAATTCCCCTTCCCTTAATAAATTATCTTCTTATAACTTTCCCCTTATTAATAGACCTTTTTATAATCCCCCTCCCCCTTAATAGACCTCCTTAAAGTAAAAAACCTTCTTATAAACCCCCCCCTTAATATACCTTATTATAAAGCCCCCCCTAAGAGAAAAAGAAAGGCTAGAGTACCCTTCTTAATCACACTAAAGACTTTAATATTAATTATAGCACCCCCTTTAATTGTACTAAAGACTTTAATATTAATACTTTTATTAACCCTACTAAAGAGATAATAATCTTATAATAAATAGGCTAAAGAAAATAAGATTATTATTATATAATTAACTTATAAGTCTAAGCTTAAAGAAAAAAATAATATATTTAAAAAACCTTTTAAACCCTTAAATATAATAAAGAGTTATATCCTGCTTACTAAAAATATACTTTAATTTATTATATTTAGCTTAGAAAAGTATAAAAGTAAAAGGCCCTTATGTTTTAAAATAATATAAGGAATTAAAAGTAAAGTAATTATAATTAATTTTCTTTATAAAAAATTATAAGATATTTTTTAAGGCTATAGTAACTAAGGAAAAAAGGGTTATTCTTATCTTTTTATAATAATCTTATAAAGGTTAGTTTATAAAGTTAATATTAAGAGTTATTAAATAATAAAGTCCTTTTGAAAAGGCCTTTAAAGACCTTTATTCTTAATAATAAAGTCTTCTTTAAAAGACCTTTATAATAAAATAAAGCTTAAAGCTTAGATTCATATAAAAGATTAGGTTAAAAGGCTAATATTAAGAGTTACTGCTAGAGCTACTAAAGGAGCCGACGAAGATGAGAGAAAAAGCCGGTTAAGAGGATGATATCGAGAGTTACTGCTAGAGCTGCTGAAGAAGCCGGTTAAGAGGATAATATCAAGAGTGTGGCTGCTAATAAGAAGAAGAGGGCAAATTTCTTATTTCCTAAAGCCGCTAAGAAAGCCGCTGCTAATGAAAAGAAAAGGGAAAATCCTCTGCTAAATTAAACGTCAAATTAAGCGTATGATAAAGAGTTCAAATTCAATGAATTTAAACGCAGTTAACGCGATTGATTTAAGGGGCTTTTAAGTAGGAATTATGCTCTTTTGCTTTACTTTTAGATGCTTTAGAGTAATAAGGGTTATTTGTTTAGGTTATACATTTCCTATATATTATAGCTGTTGGAATCGCTTATCTAGAGGATGGAAGGGATACAAAATAGCAACCGGGAATTATAGGTTATATGCATAATGCATATGCCCTAATTAGCTGGATTACTATATTATATAACCTAGGACAGTACTATGGCCATAATACTATACTTCTGTATTATCCCTTTCTTTTCCCTTAGACATTAATTATAATAGAAAATCAGACCTTTATTACCCCCCCCTACGTTATTATTATAGTATATCATACCCTATAAAGCTAATACTAATTAGTAGTTATTATAACTATAGATTTACTAGGAATTAACAGAAGAGATAACTTCTAATATAATACACTTATTTATTTAATTGCATAGAATCCGTTATTTGTACTACCTAAAAGCAACTTTTTCTATTATTATTAACTTTTGCTACTTATTTATAATTATTAAGAAAGTTTCTTTATAAAATTTACCCCGTATTATTAATTTATTACTAGTCTATAATTAAAGTATCTTCTTTACTATTATTTATAAAGAAAAACACTAAAAATGGCTTTAACTTTTACTACTAAAGCTAATTAACCTGTTTAAGACTCCCTTTTTATAAAACTCTAAAAGTATTCTAAATACTTTATAAAGAAATAAGCTAAAGCTAATAAAGAAATTAACCCTTAAAAAGCTATAACTTCTAAACTTTATAATAAATTTGCTTATTATATTAACTAGTATAAATTTAATAACTAGTAAGGTACTAGATTTCTGTTTATATATTAAGAAAACTTTAAAGGATAAAATGCTAATATTTTTAAGAAAATTACCCCTAAGGTTTAATAAGTACTTTAAGATATCTTTTAAAATTAAGGGATTAATACGTAAGAAGGATTATAAAGACTAATTAAGTAAATACTTACTAATTTAGTTAGTATAGATAATTCTATTTTCTTTTTTAATAGAAAGCTCCTAATAGAAAACAATACTATTAATATAATAACATTAATAACAACCAAACCTAACCCTTTTAACCCTCCTACTAAAGAAATAACAATACCCTGTCCCCTAGAAAAATAAACTATATTAAAGGAAATTACTAATATAGATTAAAAAGCCTTAAACTCTCTTACTAGGGTTTATAACAAGGAAAATAAGTATTTTAAAGCACTTTTTAACTTTATATATCTAAAAGTCCTAATCTTTAAGGATATCTAGATATTATAAGGAATTACTTATAAGTTATACCCGTTTACACTATTAATAATGCTTATAGGCAATACCTATAAGTATTACCTTAAGAAATTTAGCAGAGAACTTATTTTATTTAATATAATAACTAAGAAGATAAAGGAAAACTCTAAGACTAAAGGAAATTAAAAATTCTACTAAATATGATTTTAAAAGATAAAGTTTTATTGTATTATAGCTGAAAATCTAATAAAAACCAAACTTAAATATTTATAATTAATGATTTAATAACTCTTAAACCTATTTAATAGTCTTTATTACCTCTTTAAGAAAGATATAATCCTTGGGCACTAACTAGAAATATTTATTTAAAATAGCCCTAAATTTAACTAAATAACTTACGTCTGAACTAATACTTATAAAGGTATAATTAGTAATATTTACTACTACCTTATAATAAAAGATATAATAAAACCTGTTTTAAAATTATTTATAAGCTAATAAATTACAAGAAAAAGCAAGTACTAATATTAAAATACTACCCTAAGTACTAACATAGCCTTGTTTACTAACTAATAATATTTATAAGCTTCCTAACCCTAAAATAAAGCTAGATCTAAGAAATACTTTATTTATTATAAAAAAGGATATTAGTTAACTAACTATTCTATCTCTAAGTAAAAGAAAGTAAAAGAAACTTAGTAGAGTAACTAAAGGTATAAATCTCCTCCTTTTAAACGCTAATTTTATATATTCTTATAAGTATTTAAAGGTAAAGATAAAGAGTTATTACTACTGGATAGTAGTAATAAGAATAAACATAAAAAAGCTGCTTAAAACACAGTATTTATTACCTTTAAAGAAGAAAAAGCATAAAGTAATAAAAAAGCATAAGAAACCCTTATGTTTATAACTTTCTTTATATAAGCACCTAATCCCCCCTTTTTTTCTGCCTTAACTGTAAATTTTCTATAAAATAATGCCTTTAAACACGCTTTATTTATTAATATTGTAAGGTATAGCTAGATATAAGAAGGCACGCCTATTTATACCTAATACTTTCCTATAGTAGTATTGGAAGG
>AFQZ01000954.1:0-20357 GCA_000222935.2 Aciculosporium take MAFF-241224
GCTTAACAATCTGGAATGTTAAACTCTGTATTAAGCAGGTAGTAGTATGATTCCTTAATAGTAAATAAATAAATAACTAAGCTAGATCTAAAGAGTAATAACTAGGATTAATATTAAAAAAGAAAGTGCTTATAGCTAGATACTATAATAAGTTAGGAGGTATTAATAGCTCTATAGCTAGGGCCTTAGCTACTATAGGACGGGTTAATCTCTTAAGCATAGGCTTTTCATAAGTAATTATTAATACTAGTAAAGAGTATAAAACTGTAACTACTTAACAGGATACTAATATACTAAGGAAGAAACTAATAAACTAAAGGAATTTAATTTAAGGTTTAGCTAAATAATATAGGCTAATAAGTAAAGCAGTAGCTAAAAAAACTATTTTAAAAGAGATAAAGTTAAGGTTAATAAACTAAACTACTAATAAATAATTTAGTAAACTTAAAGATAGAACTAATATACTTAAAGGGGATATTAAGGCCTATAAGGAGGCATTTAGTATAGTAAAAGCTAGTTTTAAGATTATTAATAAGTAAATTATAATAACTTTAGCTAGAGTTATAACACTAAAAAATAAGGTCAGGAGTATAAAGACTATTAAGCCTACTCCTTAAACGCCCCTACTAAAATCTATAGCTAGAAAGATAACCTTACCTACAGGAGGCAAGAAGCTAACTAGCTTAGTTAAAATAAATTCGCTAGCTAGTAAAAGAATAAGGTTAGCTATAGGAGTAATAAAAGCAATAGCATTAAACATAAGCTTATTTAAGTTATTACTAAAAAAGGTAAAACAAAAGATGCCTTTTAAAAATGAGCATAATATTAGTAGTGCTATAAAAAGGCAGAAAATAACAACAGAATCTGTAACTAAAAACGCGGAATTAGCTAAGACTTTAGACGAATAGCAGACTCTTATGCAGTAGCATAAAGACTAATTTTGCTAACATATCGTGCTATTTAACGCTGAAAGCAGCCCATGAAAATTTGCTAAGTAGATTACTGTTTAATTATAAATATATAGCTTAGATTAAAGGTTTAGCTGTGTTGTAAAGGGCATCTTAGCAGATGGATTAATTATAGGAAAAGCTATATCTAGAGGACGGTTGCTTTCCTTATAGTTACTATATTATATAGCTTAAATATAGGAAAAATTTACCTTTAATAAGGATAAGATAGCATGGCTAGTGGCTGTCTTTTGCCTAAAAGTGATAATGCCCTAATAACCTCTATAGAATTACCTTTAATATACCAGGTATAAACGCACAAAGGACCTTTATATATAAGGTTAAAAGCAGAGAATAACTCGAGATATTTAACATACCTTAAGGAAGGGCATAGGCTATCTTTTCTATATCTAAGAGAAAAGCCTTTCTTTTTATAGCTAAACTCTTTTCCCTTTATATAGCTTCCTTTTATTAGTCTACTAAGTCTTTAGAGGTATAATGTTTTATTTTTAGTTTAACCTAAGTCCTTTTTATTTTCTTACATAAGTTACTGCTATAGTTTAAAGTTAGTTATATTATTATAATATAACTATAACACTATAGACAAGAGAATTACTTATAATATAGTGACTCTTAAAAGCATATAACCTAAGGTTGCTAGTAATAATAATTACTCTTTAATAAGCTACTTATAGCTATAATAACATAAGTAAATAAAGACGTTTTATAATCTATATTTCTATTAATAAATTATAGTATAAATTTATAAGGCTTATATAGATAAGGACTTTAAGAAGTGGATATCCAGGTATATCTAGAATAGATCTAACTGTAGTTAACAGGTTTATGCTACCTAGATTGAATTTCCTTTTATTATGGTTTATTTTGCTTAAACTAAGATGTTTATTTATCTTTAAATTTTATAAGTAGTTATTATTAAATTATTTACTGTTATTAAGCAACGTTTCTAGTAAATTAGTAGTAACTAGACTAATTTAGGGAGGATACTTTATAGATTAAATTGCTTTCTTTTACAGATAAAAGTTTTTCTTTATTAACACTTGCTTAAATAAATTCAGAGAATAACTGTTACGTGGTGGTATCGTCACGTAGTCGGTTGGAAGCAACCGTAAAGCTGTTATCAACGTTATTATAAATGGGTCATTAAACGCACTTATATATACTACTATTAAGTTATATAGTTAAGTGCATTCTGTGTAAGTTGTTGTTTTTTTTGTCTTACTAGCTGCATAATGAATCCGTCCTATATAGGTAGGGATCCGATATTGCGGATTATTTTGTAATAAGTGCCTTTCCCTTAAAGATAACTATTTTGGTTATCCTTTAAATCTATTTAAGCTAATATTAATATATATAAAAAAAACTTTTATCTGTAAAAGAAAGTAATTTAATCTATAAAGTATCCTCCCTGTATTAGTCTGATTGTATTTAATTTGCTAGAAATATTACTTAATAGCAGTAACTAATCTAATAATAACTACTTATAAAATTTAAAAATAAATAAACATTTTAGTTTAAGCAAAATAAACCATAATAAAAGGAAATTTAATTTAGGTAGCATAAACCTGTTAACTGTAGTTAGATCTGTCCTAGTAATGCCTAAATGTCCATTTCTTAAAGTCCTTATCTGCATAAGCCTTATAAATTTATACTCTAATTTATTAATAAAGATATAAATTATAAAACGTCTTTATCCACTTATGTTATTATAGCTATAAGTAGCTTATTAGAGAGTAACTATTATTATTAGTAACCTTTAGTTATATGCTTTTAGAAGTTGCTATATTATAAGTGATTCTCTTGTCTATGGTGTTATGGTTATATTATAATAATGCTACTAACTTTAGACTATAGTAATAACTTGTATAAGAGAATAGAAATAACTTAGGTTAAATAAAAAATAAAAACATTATGCCTTTAAAGACTTAGTAAACTAATAAAGGGAAAACTATATAAAGGGGAAGAGTAAAGTTATAGGAATAGAGGCTTTTCTCTTAAATATAAAAGAGGTAGCCTATGCCCTTCCTTAAGGTGTGTTAGATATCTTAAGTTATTCTTTACTTTTAACCTTATATATAAAGGTCCTTTGTATGTTTAAACCAGGTATATTAAAGGTACTTCCATAGGAGTTATTAAGGTATTGTCACTTTTAGGCAGAAGACAGCTACTAGCTATGCTATTTTATCCTTACTAAAGGTGAAATTTCCTTATGTCTTAACTATATAACATAATAACTATAAGGAAAGCAATAGTCCTCTAAATACAACTTTTTCTATAATTAATCTATTTGCTATAATACACTTTATAACACAGTTAAACCTTTAATCTAAGCTATATATTTTATAATTAAATAGTAATCTGCCTAGAGCTATGCGATTTTTAGGGACTGCTTCTGTTATTAGATAGCATAATATATTAGCTAAAATTTTTAGTCCTTATACTACTACATAAGGGTCTTCTATTTATTTAATATCTTAGCTAATTCTGTATTCTTAGTTATAGATTCTGTTGTTGTTTTTTACCTTTTTATAGTACTGCTAATATTACGCCTATTTTTAGAAGGCGTCTTTTCCTTTATCTTTTTTAGTAATAACTTAGACAGGCTTATGTTTAATATAGTTACCTTTATTACTTCTATAGCTAACCTTATTCTTTTACTAGCTAGTAAATTTAGTTTAACTAAGCTAGTTAGCTTCTTACTTACTACAGGTAAGGTTGTTTTTTTAGCTATAGATTCTAGCAGAGGTATTTAAGGAGTAGGCCTAGTAGTCTTAATATTCCTAGCCTTATTCTTTAGTGCTACTACTCTAGCTAAGGTCCTTATAATATACTTATTAATAATCTTAAGACTAGCTTTTACTATACTAAAAGACTCCTTATAGGCCTTAATATCCCCTTTAAGTATATTAATTCTATCTTTAAGTTACCTAAATTATATATTAATAGCTTAGTTTACTAGCATTAACTTTATCTCTTTTAAGATAGTCTTTTTAGCTACTGCTTTACTTATTAGCCTATATTATTTAGCTAAACCTTAGATTAAATTCCTCTGGTCTACTAGTTCCTTCCTTAGTATATTAGTGTTTTATTAAGTAGTTATGGTTTTATGCTTTTTACTAGCGTTAATAATTACCTATTAAAAACCTATGCTCAAGAAATCAACTTATCCTATAGTAATAAGTGCCTTAGCTATAAAGCTATTAATACCTCTTAACTTATTATAATATCTAGCTATAAGTACTTTCTCTTTTAATAGTAATTCTAGTTATTACTCTTTAAATCTAGCTTAGTTATTTATCTATTTACTATTAAGGAATCATACTACTGCCTGCTTAATACAGAGTTTAATATTCTAAATAACTAGGGTATCGGCTAGGCATTTGGTTTTCTTCTGCCTATTATTATTAGCCGTTAAAATTAATTCCTTAATAAGGAAAATCTATTATACTACTTTAATTTATAGTGTATATATAAGGTTTATCTTTATAATAAAGAATCCGTTTTTATTAATTTACACCCCCTAAGCTATAAAATCTTTAGAGCAGGTGTAAATAGCATTTATTATGCTCTATATGCCATCTCTAGCCTAATATTACTATATTCTAAAAGGCTTTAGTCCTGTGTTACCTTCTATAAATAACTCTATTCCCTAGTACTAATAGTATTTATTTATATAACTAAAATAGTAAATTAGCTTATTAAAGTCTAGTTTCTCTAGTTTATTTTATATTTCTTATATAATTATAAGAGGATCTTAATTTAAACTACTAGCAGGGATCCCTTTACTTATAAGGGCATTAGTAATTATCTTGCCTTTTCTTATGTTCTAAAGGCGCTTTACTACTGTCTGGCCTTTAGGGCTAAGTATCTTTCTAAATATATTAATATTAAAATTATTATTCTTATAGTTTATATTTACTCTAAAGTCCTTATTCTTATTCTTAGCTATAGTCTTTATATAGTATTAATAAGCAGTTATTAAGTTAGTATATGCCTTTTTCTTTTGCTTATTTTCTTACTAAGCCTTAGCTATTTAGTTATAAAGGGTAGAAATAGTATTCCTAGCTACTCTTACCTAGTTCCCTTTAGGAAATAGCTTTACTAACTTAGTTATTATTTTTTGCTTTTTCCTATAAAATAGTAAAAACTTAACTAAAATATTAAAATTAAAATCCTTTATATAAAACTTATTTTTTATATCTTTTATAATATATATTAAAATTATTTAAGGAAGGTAATAAAAGTTAAAAAATAAAATAAAATAAAATAAAGACTTAAAGTATATAATAATTAAAAGTAAAAATAAAAGGTTGAAAAATAAAGAAAAATAGGGAATTCTAGCGTGTTAAAAAGTATAAATAAGGGGTTAAGTAAAAAGTAAAGTAAAATTATAAGTAGTATTATAGGAAAATAGGGTTATATGTTTCTACCTATAGTAATTACATAGGGTCTTATAAGATGTTAGATTCTGCTAACCTTAAGGTATTATTAGTACTCCTGCCTTATAAGCCCCTTCTTTCTATATTCCTTATTTTAGTTAATTAAATGCTCCTTTAAATATTTATTTATTAACTTTAATATATTTACCTTTATCTTACTTTTATTAATTTATTAGTTATCTTTAGTAGTATATTTTTTCTTTTTATAAGGTAAGCTACCTTAGGGCTTTATCCCTTAGTATAGTAGATTTTTACCTTATATAAGATAATCTGCTTAATTTTCTAGTAATTAGCTTTACTGCTCTTTTTTAGATTAATTAGTAAAGGGGGTGTTTCCTTCCTACTAAAGGGATCTCTGCCTTACTATAGTTTTTATATATATGTAATTAATACTACTAAATATACCCTTAAATTTAATAGAAATTTAAGTTAGTATAACAAAGGGTTTACCTTTTTAAGAACCTTATATAGTCCTGCTTTCTATAGTAATTATTTCTTTTTTAGCTTTCTTAAAAGCTAGTATTCTTTATATAGTTATAAGTATACTATATCTTTAATATTAATATTTACTAGGTTATATTAGGAGTTATATCTGATTTTAAATAGGGTAGTAGTAATAGTTATTATAAGTTAAGCCTTTCTCTAATAAAGCTTATAAAGTGCCTTTAAGTCCTTTTTCTCTAGCTATATATTAGAAATTACTTGCTCTAAAAGAAGGTTAATAAGGTTTAGTAGTTTAAGCCTATATAATAACTTATTAGGCAACTAGTTAATAGCTATAGCCACTATATTATTAAGATAGTACTATAACGCTAGAAGGATTAATACCTATAGTACTATTAGATTTATTATAGTATAATAGTAAATAGCTATAATTACTGTCTGATTTTTCCGTTTAGCTACTCTATTTATCTATAAGTAGTAGGTAGTTACTATTAGAAATTTAACTCCTAGCTTAGTAAATATAGCCTAATAAACCTTAGAAATAAATTTAAGGTCTTTGTTACTAACTATTTACTATAGTAATCCTTAGTTTATGATATATAAAGCTTAAAGAAGTAGTTCTGCCTATATAAATACTAAATATATTATATTCCTAGGAATTAAGAGGGTTCTCTTACTAAATAAACAGTTTACTAGGTAAAGGGAATTATACTTTAAATATCCTTTTATAGCTTATATAGTGTTTACTAAGTCTACCTCTGGTATATTAGTAATAAAGTCTAGAGAAATTATATAAAAAGGCATTAGTTTTAACTATAAAGGTCTTATTTCTTTAGTTGCTTTATTCCTTAAGATAGAGTTCTCCTAATAAGTTATATAATATGCTATATACTCCTGGATTTACTTAGATATCTTTAGGAAATAAACACTATATAAACCTTTTATTATTCTACTAATTCTAAAGTAGTAATAGTTATTATACGCAGTTCTTAGTATAGTTTTAATATAGCTGCTTAAAATATATAGTTATTTAAGCCCTTTTTTATCCTTATAATAAAGTAGGCCCTTGTCCATAAGGTCCCAGCTATAGAGTGGAATTTGCAGTTAGTTCTGTTCTTGCTTTAGCTGCTTTTACTAGAAATCCTTAATGCTCTTAATTATCTAATAATATTATAGGTTAAATTTATACCCTGCTAATATTTCCTTCTTTAATAAGTTATCTATTATAGCTACTACCTAATAATTTTAATAGAAGTATATATAGGTATTTAATTCATTATATATGCTATAGTTTGCTGCCTCTTAGTAGCTAATATCTACTAAAAGTTATAATAAGGTATTAGGTATAATATTAAAAATTCCTAGTATATAGGTCACTTATAATTTAAATTATAATAAATAATTCGCTACCTTAGCTAATTTTAGGTTAGCCTTATTAAGGTTTATTATGGCTAAAGAGGTGTGTTTAATAATACCTTTAGCAGGTATATGGTTAGTTAGGATATTAACTAAATAACGGTTAGATTAAGCTATTTTTTATAGTTTCTGCATTGCCTAAGTAATTATAGCTACCTCTGCCTTAGTTAATTTATACTACTTCTTAGCTATAGATATTAAATAAAAGAGGAAAAGAATTAGATAAAGTTTTATAGCTATAATATTCTTACTAGGTATGCTTTTTTTATCCTACTCCTTATATAGTTAAAAAGCATATAAACTAAAACCTTCCTTATAAGCATTAATCTTAAAGAATAATAGTTACTTTAAATTATAGTACTATAGCAGTATTTTCTTATAAAGCATAGTCTTTAGTGCTTTAAAGGCTGCTTTCTTATCTTTTATAGGAATAAAGGATTTTTCTTATGCCTTTCTTTTATATACCTGCTTTAAGGCTCCTACTAGTAACTTATTATGTTTATAAAGTTTACATATAAGTGCTGTTTTTTAAGTCTATAGTAGTTAGATCTACAAGTTAAACTAAGGGATTCCTGCTCTTAGGAATCCTACTATACTAATAAAGGTTTTTAAGGTTAACAGGTTATAAGGAATTTCTATTTACTAAAATGACTTAATTCTGTTGTTTATATTAATAATTCCGTTAGTATTAACTATAAAGCTAAGAATTTGGATTAAGTAATATCTAATAAAAGACTTAGTTACTATAATATATACCTTATTTTCCTTTAGGACTTTTAAAACTATCTTAAGGTGTTTAAGATAATTCTTAAGGGTGTTAGAAAAGATAATAATATTATTAATATAAATATAAATAAAACTTTAGTATAGTTAGAAAATATAATCTATAAATTATTATATAAAAGCTAGTAAGTTCTTATACCTTATTAATATAACTTATAACGCTTTTAGCCCTCTTTTTAAGATTACCACCATATGATTCTAGTGTTCCTCTTGTACTAAAAGCTAGTAGAAAAAACCTATTATATTAAAAATTAATTTTTACTCTTTGCTATAGGTATCCTATATAATATTACCTTAGTTTAGTAATAAATACATATCTAGTATAGTAATATTATTAAGAGGTCTGGCATTTATAATAACTTAACCTTTCTTAGTCTATATCTCTTTAAATAATATAACTAGAGCAGGCTATAAGTACTAGCTTTATTAACTAAAATATCCTACCTGCTAGGTATATAGCATTATATACTTCGGCAAATTTCTCCTAGTTTCTATGCCTAAGAGAGTACTTCCTTACTAGCTTAACCTGGTTCTGCCAGCTATTAATAAAGTTAACTCTTATCTTGTCTTCCTCTAGCATTAGTATTACTCCTTTATTATAGTAAATATTATACTTATTAGTTAGATCCTATAACTTAGTAGCTGCTTCTAGATCAATATTAGTAATTTATACTTTAAACTTGTTTTTAATAAAAGGTATATCCTTTAGGTAAGATACTTTATATAATAAAATACCTCTATTAATAACTTTAGAATCCAGGTTATTATTAAATTATTTTAGACTCTCTTTTATCTTTTTTATCTTAATATCTTTACTAAAAAATACTATATACTAGTAGATATCTAGAATAGTAAAGTTTAAATTAAGGCTTATAGCTGCCTTAAGTCAACCTACTTTGCTATTCTATTTAATTTATATAGCCCTATTAGAGTTATTTACTATTAGTATTTTTTTCTTATTTCCCTAGTTAAGAATATTATTTAGGAAGACAGAATTAAAAGATATAATATAATAAATACTAGTTTTCTCTTTACTAGGAAGATCCTTTTAAGTTACTAGTACCTAATATATTAAATTTAGTGAAATCATAATTGTTAGTAACGCTCAGGTTACAAGTATGCTGCAGCACAAATGTAGGGGGGGGGGTTTAATAATTAATTCATCTATATCTCTAAAAGAGAGGAGAAAGCAGGCTATAATATAGAGGTATAGTGTTATAGCCATGGTACAGCCCCTAGGTTACATAACCTGTAATCCAGCCAATCAGGGTGCATGCATTCTGTGTATAACCTATAATTCCTGGTTAATATAGCATATCCCTTTTATTATCCATACAAGCAATTCTAATACTTATAAATTCTCTCTTTATTAAAGAAGAAGAGAAATCGCTTTAAAAATACATAAAACGCCCTAATAATCAGATATTAATAAACAAGTAATAAAGCGAAAAACATCCTTTAAATGAATAACTTTTATTAGTCCAGGCTGAATGGTTGTAAAGGCAAAGAGTATTATGGGGGGGGGGGGCCAAAGGGTGCAATTCCCGCGTTTAATCCTACCAAATTAAGCGCTTATAATTGCGTTTAAATTCATTAAATTTAAACTCTTTATTAGGCGCTTAATTTGCTATTAACTTTAGTAAGGAATTAGGACTTTTTTATTCTTTAGCGGCTCTGGCAGCAGCTCTTACAGCAATTCTTATAACAGGTCTTTTAACCTATCCTTCTACATGGATTCGGGCTTTATTCTTTATTATAAAGGTCTTAAGAGCTTTATTTAGTAAAGCTTTTATTATTATATCTACAGGATTATCATTGCTATTAATCCAGTGTATCTCGGCTACTTCCCTCCTCTTATATAACTACTATAAAGCTATAATATTAATTATTAGCCTCTTTTCCTTTATTATCCCTAGCTTAATAATATACTTATATAGTAAGAAAGAGTTAGTGCATATAATTATTAGGATTCTCAGCTTATTAATTTAGTTAGTAATAATATTTAAAGTAGTGCTTATTATATAGGTAATGTTAACACCTTAAACCATCCTATATAGCTTGGAAGCTAATGTACTTCTTGTAACTCTTTTAGATTTTATTAAGCTGTATGTCATAATATTTCCTCTAAGGGTGAATTTAAAGGTATCATTATCCTTCCTTTTATTACCTAGGATAATTATATAGCCTAGTTAAGAGCTAAGGTCTTTATTATTTGCAAAAGAACTATTAATAAAGACATAAAAAGCGGCGTTTTCTAGCAAGAGAGATATATATTAAAGTCCACGGTCTTAATTATTAATTTACTATTAAAGTCTTTTATTAAGCCTTAAAACATTATTAAATCCTAGATATTAGACTTAGGCGGTAATAGAAAGATTATAAGATGCTTTAGGTTAACATATTAGAGCAATATACACTCCTTATGCTTGCTATTCAACATATTTCGCTCGGTTGGTCGGGTTATTAACTTATAATAGCTTCCTTCCTTATGCCTTTTATTGCAAAAAGAAGGTATTATTGTTAACTTTGCTTAAAATGCAACTATTAAACATTAATAGTATTAAAATCGTTAACCTCTCTTTTGGCTTTACAAGGAATTTAGCGTTTTTTAACTTAACCTCTTTATAATTAAAAAACTTAGTATTACTAAGTCCTAAGGTATTATTAGTTTGTATTCTAATAATTCTAAAACACAAGCTTTTGCTAAAAGAAATAAGAAGATAAGGGTTATATATAAAGGTTATTATCTGTAGCTTTTAATAATAATGACTAAAGTATGTTAACTACTAATGTATGCCAGCCTCTGCTATTCCGTATAGCGGCTTAATTATAACTATAATAACGTCTAGCGGGTAAAGGTATATAATTTATGCTAGAAGCTTTGTAAGAATCATGTAATTAAGCTTTGTTTGTAACTGCATATATGCTTAGGTAATATCCCTTAACTAAGCCATAATACCTTCTCTTTTTAATAATAAAGCAAGAGCAATAATAAGCCTTTAACTAGCTCTTTATATTATTAGGGACTGTATAAGAATAACTTCTTTTCCTTAGTCACTATAGCCTTAGATAATATATTATAACTTTTTATATAGGGAGTTAGTTGCCTTGTCTTTAACTTTTCTTACCATTTATAAGCTAAAGAGTCTTTCGCCTCTGTGCCTTTATAGGTTGAATTTCACGAATTTAAACACATTTCTAGCTAGTAAAGCATTAATTTCTGCTTTGTTAGAGAGTTTAAAAGGTTCTCTAAGTATATTGATTTTTCCTTATGCATAGAGGTTAATTATAAGTTAAAAATCAGCCTTTTCTTTCTTAGTAAGAAAAGCCTTTACTTAAGGGTGTTTCTAGGGTCTTCTACATCCTCTTTATAGTAGAGTTATTAGGTTATTAAGGGGGTTCTCGTGATTTTTATTACCTTAAACTAGGTCTTCCTTATAAACCAGGTCTTTCTTATAAGAAGATTCTATCTCTGGCAAGGTTATATATGGTTTAATAACTATAGACTAAAACTTTATAGGGCTATAAGGTATCTTAATAATATAAGTCTTTCCTTCTATTAAGAGAAGCTTATAAGAGCTAGTCTATCTGCCTTTTTTATAATAAACTTATATATTAGAATTTAAGAGAAAAGTATATATAAGCAGGGTTATTAGGCTATTATAGGTATTAAGAGCATTATGGACTTAGCGCCTTATAAGACTATGCCTTGCTTTATCTATTGCTTTTTAAAGTATCTTAGCTCTTTAGGCAATTATAAAGCTTAGGGGGGAATCATTTATTATCCTTAGATAGGTTTTAAAGACTAAGAGAGTAGAAATAAGGCCATTTAGACCAGCAGAGTCATTAACTGCTTTAACAGCTATTTATAGTATTTACTCTTTTAGGAAAAGACCATTAGCTTTAGTCTTAATAATATTATATACTCTATAAAGAGGGGCATAATATTACTTAAGTTTTCTAATACTATTATAAGCCTTAACGGGAACTTTATTAATGTTAATTAATAATAGTTAAGCTAAATGCCTAAATTTACTAAAAGTAAAATTCCTTTTAGTATTATAGACTATCTAGTTTAAGGGTCTAAGATATGTGTTAATCTAGCACTCTTTAAGGGTATTTCAGATATCTTAAGCTTTCTATTATTAGGGTCTAAGAAAGCAGGTAGCTTAAAATGATATTGCTAAATTTATAATATATAGGACTAGCTTCTTGTTAATTTGCATAATATTAATAAGGACCTTATAATTAAATTTAAGATTGTCTTTAAGAGTGAATTTAAATCTGCTTAGAGCTTTTGCGTTTATTTAGCATTAATAGCAAGTATGCGTAATTCTTCCTATGTCAGCCTTGTTAAATTCTTTACTAGCCCTAGCAAAAAGGTTATTTAATTAGTTGATTAATAGATGACTAAATCAACGATAAAGTTAACGGATCTCAGTTTTAAAAAGCATAAAGATGGCAGGTTCTTAAGAACTAACTATCTACTAAGGATATCCTTATTTCCTAATAATAAGTACCTTTTTATCTTCTTAGATTAAAAGATTCTTAAGATTATTAAGTTTAACACCTATTTTATCCATATTTATAATAAAATATAAAAACAGTATGGCACTATTAAGCATATAAAAGGGTATTATGCTAAAGATTGTTAGAAGCTTTAAAATACGAGTAGAAGTTACAGTACTAGCTCTAAAGGTAATAGTCCTTTAGTTAGAAGAATGCTTAATTATAAGGTTCTTTATAATTTTTATTAGAGCATTAACTTACCCTTAGCCAGCAGTTAAAATTCTTAATGCTCCTGTATCTGGGAGTATACTGTGGAATATATCTGCTATATATCTCGTATTTATAAAATACATATATTGTTAAGGTTGTTTATTAGTATTATAGTTATAGGGGTCCTTAAGAAATAAGGCATATTTAAAAGCATTATCCTATAAGAAGTTCACGGTTAATACTGAAAAGAGTAGGGGATTTAGTGCTTATATAAAGAATACTATAAAGGAAAGAGTATTATAAGCCTCTCTATTGTCTGGTTTCTCTTTTTTATTAATAGTAAGGAAAGTGGCGTTCTAAGCAGCTTTTTTATGTTTATCCTTACTACTATTATTAGTAGTAGTAAGTTAGGCTATTTTGCCTTTATAGGCCTGTAGGAATGCATAGTATTAGCATTTAGAAGGTAGTTTTTAGTGTTTTCTGTTATTCTATTAAGTTATTCTTGCTTTCTTTTGCTTAAAGGCAGGATGGTTAGTTAACCAGTATCCTTCTTTATAATAAATAAAGTATTTCTTTAAGCTTACTCTAGCTTAAGGTTTTTTATAATATATAGCTTATGAATACCATCGGTCTGTAAACATTACTATACTAGTGTTCTGGTCTATAAACTAGGCAATAAGGGCATTATTATTAGTATTTGTTAGTAATTAACTTATAAAGGTCAGTGGTATATTCATTACTAACAGGCAATTTTAAAGATTACTAATAAATCCTTTAAAGGTTGGCATATTTCTAAATTTATTATTATAGAAATTGTTATTGTTTTCTATTGCTTGCTGTACTTAATAAAGAAGAATTATATCTTACTTAAGAGGGTTATAAAGGCTATTAAATATCTTTATAAGTCGGTTAAGAAGGATTTCTAGGCATTTTAACTTATTCTTTATTAGATGTTTTATAATAATATAGCAAAGGCATAAATTAGTAAATTATGTTTTATAGAAGCTCTTATTCTCAGGTGTTTTAAAGTGATTTCTAATATTCTAAGTCATCTCCTTAAATAGAATTATCTTTACTCTAAAGTATTTAAGGAGGTATATATAGGCTTTACCTTAAAGTATAATAAGGAAGGCTTTTAAGTAAAGTAAGAGAGAAACTCCTGCTTAAGAATATTTCTCTTTAAAATATAGTAACTTCTTATTAATAAAGTTATATACTTCTCTAGAATATTGTTCTTTTTTCTAGTAAAGTCTCTTAAGAGTATTAAGGGCTTTTTAATTACTAATAGAAAGTATTCTAGTTAGGGTTTATAGTTTTAGGGGAGGGTCTTTAGTTAAATAAAAATCTTTATTATTAAAGTCCTTATTATTAAAAAGTTTAAGTTATTAAATCTCTTCTCCTTTCCTAGTTGCTTTTCCTAGTAAAGGTTTATATTCTGTATTAGGGTTAATATTTTAGATATTAATAAGATCTTTAGAGATATTCAATCTTAATCCTCTAGCTGTTTCGACACCATTATTATTAAGGTAATTACAAAGGGTATACTTAAGGTTGTTATTAATTTTATTAAAAGTATCCTTAGTTTAATTTTTATAGTCCTGCTAGAAGTTAATAAGGAGATTATGCCCTTTTCCTTTATTAAGAATGTAGTAGTTAATTATATATATAATACGGTTATTAATCTATTGTTTAGTAGCTATATTAACATTAATGTTATTAACTAACTTAGTTTAATTTAAGGATAGAATTAGATAGTGCTTATAAAGTTTTTAGGGAAGGGTGCTCTTTAGAAGTTCTCTTTTATAAATATCCTTTTAAAGCTGTTTATTAAAATCATCTATTTTTTCTTAACTAGAAGATATTTTAGTATTTTTAAGTTAAGCTTTATATTTAGTACTAATTAAAGCTATTAGTATTAGTTCTCTGTAAATAATAGTAAAGATTTAGTTTTAATTATAAATGAGTAATAGTTAATAATAAGAGAGAAGATCTATAAGAAATAAGTCTTCTTATTATTATAGATGATTTAATAGTTAATAAGTAAAGAAATCATCCTTTAGTTAGCATAACATTAGAATTTCTTATAGTTATATAAGTAAAAGCATTTAATTAAGTCTTTTCTGTATATAACCTAGTAAATCTGTAGTTATTAGCAACTACTAATTAGTATTAGTAACGCTTAGGTTATAAGTATGCTACAGCATAAATATAGGGGGGGGGTTTAATAATTAATTTATTTATATCTCTAAAAGAGGGGAGGAAGCAGGCTATAATACAGAGGTATAGTATTGTAGCTATAGTACAGCCCCCAGGTTATATGACCTATAATCCAGCTAATTAGGGGGCATGCATTCTGTATACAACCTATAATTCCTGGTTAATACGGCGTATTCCTTCCATTATCCATATGAGCAATTCCGATAATAATATTATATACTACTATCGGAATCGCTCATATAAATAATAAAAGGAATACGCCGTATTAACTAGGAATTATAGGTTATACACAGAATGCATGCACTCTAATTAGCTGGATTATAGGTTATATAACCTAAGGGCTGTAACGTAGCTATAACACTATACCTCTGTATTATAGCCTGCTTCTTCCCCTCTTTTAGAGATATAAATAAATTAATTATTAAACCCCCCCCCCCCTACATTTATGCTACAGTATACTTATAACCTAAGCGTTACTAATACTAATCAGTGGTTACTAATAACTACAGATTTATTAGGTTATACATAAAAGAGACTTATCTAAATGCTTTTACTTATATAACTACAAGAAATTCTGACGTTATGCTAACTAAAGGATTATTTCTTTAATTATTAACTGTTAAATCATCTATAATAATAAAAAGACTTATTTCTTATAAATCTTCTCCCTTATTATTAACTATTACTTATTTACGATTAAAACCAGATCTTTACTATTGTTTATAGAGAACCAATGCTAACAGCTTTAATTAGTACTAAACACAAAGCTTAACTTAAAAACACTAAAATGTCTTCTAGTTAAGGAAAAATAAATGATTTTAATAAACAGCTTTAAAAAGATATTTATAGAAGAAAACTTCTAAAGAGCACCCTTCCCTAAAAACTTTATAAGCACTATCTAATTCTAACCTTAAATTAGACTAAGTTAGTTAATAATATTAATATCAATATAGCTACTAAACAACAGATTAATAACCGTATTATATATATAATTAACTACTATATTCTTAACAAAGGAAAAGAGCATAATCTTCTTATTAACTTCTAGCAGGACTATAAAAATTAGACTAAGGATACTTTTAATAAAATTAATAATAACCTTAAGTATACCCTTTGTAATTACCTTAATAACAATAGTGTTAAAACAGCTAGAGAATTAAGATTAAACGTTTCTAAAGATCTTATTAATATCTTAAACATTAACCCTAATACAGAATATAAACCTTTACTAAAAAAAGCAACTAGGAAAGGAAAAGAAATTTAAAAACTTAAACTTTCTAATAATAAGGACTTTAATAATAAAGATTTTCATTTAACTAAAGACCCTCCCCCAGAACTATAAACCCTAACCAAAACACTTTCTAATAGTAATTAAAAAGCCCTTAATACTCTTAAGAGACTTTATAAAAAAGAAGAACAATATTCTGGAGAAGTATATAACTTTATTAATAAAAAGTTATTATATTTTAAAGAGAAATGTTCTTAAGCAGGAGTTTTTCCCTTACTTTACCTTAAAGCCTTCCCTATTATACTTTAAGGTAAAGCTTATATATACTTCCTTAAATACTTTAGAGCAAAGATAATCCCATTTAAGGAGATAACTTAGAACATTAGGAATCACTTTAAAACACCTAAGAATAAGAGCTTTTATAAAACATAATTTACTAATTTACGCCTTTGCTATATTATTATAAAACATCTAATAAAGAATAAGTTAAAATGCCTAGAAATCCTTCTTAACTAACTTATAAAAATATTTAATAGCCTTTATAACCCTCTTAAGCAAGATATAATTCTTCTTTATTAAGTATAGCAAGTAATAGAAAACAATAATAATTTCTATAATGCTAAATTTAGGAATGTGCCAACCTTTAAAGGATTTATTAGTAATCTTTAAAATTACCTCTTAGTAATAGACATACTACCAACCTTTATAAGTTAGTTACTAATAAATACTAATAATAATGCCCTTATTGCCTGGTCTATAGACCAGAACACTAGCATAGTAATATTCACAGACCGACGGTATTTATAAGCTATATATTATAAAAAACCTTAAGCTAGAGCGAGCTTAAAGAAATGCTTTATTTACTGTAAAGAAGGATGCTAGTTAATTAACTATCCTGCCTTTAAGCAGAAGAAAGCAAAAGTAACTTAATAGAATAACAAAAAACACTAAAAACCACCCTCTAAATGCCAATACTATGCATTCCTATAGGCCTATAAAGGCAAAATAGCCTAACTTACTGCTACTAATAATAGTAGTAAGAATAAACACAAAAAAGCCGCTTAGAACGCCGCTTTCCTTACTACTAATAAAAAAGAGGAACCAGACAACAAAAAGGCTTGTAATACTCTTTCCTTCACAATATTCTTTATATAAGCACTAAATCCCCCACTCTTTTCCTAATTAACCATAAACTTCTTATAGAATAATACTTTTAAATATGCCTTATTTCTTAAAGACCCCTATAACTGTAATACTAATAAACAACCTAAACAACATATATATCTTATAGATATAAGATATATAGCGGATACATTCTACAGTATACTCCTAGATATAAGAGCATTAGGAATTTTAACTGCTGGCTAAGGCCAAGTCAACGCTCTGATAAAGATTATAAAGAACCTTATAATTAAGCATTCTTCTGACTAAAGGATCATTACCTTTAAAGCTAGTACTATAACTTCTACTAGTATTTTAAAGCTTCTAACGATCTTTAGTATAATACTCTTTTATATGCTTAATAGTGCCATACTATTTTTATATTTTATTATAAATATAAATAAAATAGGTATTAAACTTAATAATCTTAAGAATCTTTTAATCTAAAGAGATAAGAAGGTACTTACTATTAGGAAATAAGGATATCCTTAGTAAACAGCTAGTTCTTAAGAACCTGCCATCTTTATGCTTTTTAAAACTAAGATCTATTAACTTTATTATTAATTTGGTCATCCGTTAATCAACTGATTGAATAACCTTCTTGCTAGGGCTGGTAAAGAATTTAATAAGGCTAACATAGGAAGAATCACATATGCTTGCCATTAATACTAAATAAACGTAAAAGCTTTAAGCAGATTTAAATTCACTTTTAAAAA
Organism: Aciculosporium take MAFF-241224; assembly: GCA_000222935.2. NCBI lineage: Eukaryota > Fungi > Ascomycota > Sordariomycetes > Hypocreales > Clavicipitaceae > Aciculosporium > Aciculosporium take. Next base: position 18,092 of record AFQZ01000954.1, read on the forward strand.
TGATCTTAAATTTAACTACAAGGTCCTTATTAATATTATGCAAATGAACAAGAAGCCAGTCCTACACATTATAAATTTAGCAATATTATTTCAAGCTACCTGCTTTCTTAGACCTTAATAACAGAAAGCTTAAGATATCTGGAAGGCCCTTAAAGAGTACTAGATTAATACATATCTTAGACCCCTAAACTAGATAGTTTATAATGCTAAAAGGAATTTCGCTTCTAGTGAATTCAGGCATTTAGCTTAACTATTATTAATTAATATTAACAAAGTTCCTGTTAAGGCTCACAACAGTATTAGAAAACTTAAGCAATATTATGCCCCTCTTTGTAGAGCATATAATATTATTAAGACTAAAGCTAACAGTCTTCTTCTAAAAAAGCAGATACTATAAATAGCTATTAAAGCAGTTAACAACTCTGCTAGTCTAAATGGCCTTATTCCCACCCTCTTAGTCTTTAGAACCTATTTAAGGATAATAAATAATTCTCCCCTAAGCTTTATAGTTACCTAAAGAGCTAAGACACTTTAAAAAGCAACGGATAAAGCAAGGCATAGTCTTATAAGACACTAAGTCTACAATGCTCTTAACACTTATAACGGCCTAATAACCCTGCTTATATATACTCTTCCCTTAAATTCTAATATCTAAGTTTATTATAAAAAAGGCAGATAAACTAGCCCTTATAAGCTTCTCTTGATAAAAGGAGAGACTTATATTATTAAAATACCTTATAGCCCTATAAAGTTTTAGTCTATAGTTATTAAACTATATATAACCTTACTAGAAGTGAAATCTTCTTATAAGAAAGACCTAGTTTATAAGAAAGACCTGGTTTAAGGTAATAAAAATTATAAGAACCCCCCTAATAACCTAATAACTCTACTATAAAGAGAATATAAACGACCCTGGAAACACCCTTAAGCAAAGGCTTTTCTTACTAAGAAAGAAAAGGCTGATTTTTAACTTATAATTAACCTTTATACACAAGGAAAAATCAATACACCCGGAGAACCTTTTAAACTCTTTAATAAAGCAGAAATTAATGCTTTACTAGCAAGGAATATATTTAAATTTATGAAATTTAACCTGCAAAGGCATAGAGGTAAAAGACTCTTTAGCTTGCGGATAGTAAGAGAAGTTAAAGGCAAGGTAACTAACTCCCTATATAAAAAGTTATAATACGTTATTTAAGGCTATAGTAACTATAGGAAAGAGGTTATTCTCACATAGTCCCTAATAATTTAGAGAGCTAGTTAAAGGCTTATTATTACCCTTGCTCCTTTATTAAAAAAGAAAGGCATTATAGTTTAGCTAAGGAATATTACCTAAGCATACGTGCAGTTATAAATAAAGCTTAATTGCATAATTCCTGCAAAGCTTCCCGTGCAGATTGCATACCTTTACCCGCTAGACGTTATTATAGTTATAATTAAGCCGCTATACGAAATAGCAAAGGCTAGCACACATTAGTAGTCGACGTATTTTAATTATTATTGTCAGAGACTACATATAATAACCTCTATATATAACCCTTATCTTTTTATTTCTTCTAGTAAAAGCTTATGTTTTAAAATCATTAGAATGCAGACTAATAATACCTTAGGACTTAGTAATGCTAAGTTTTTTAATTATAAAGAGATAAAGTTAAAAAACGCTAAATTCCTTGCAAAGCTAAAAGAGAGGTTAACGATTTTAATACTGTTAATGTTTAATAGTTGCATTTTGAGCGAAGTTAATAATAATACCTTCTTTTTGCAATAAAAGGCATAAGGAAGAAAGCTATTATAAGTTAATAACCCAACTGACTAAGCAAAATATATTAAACACTAAGCATAAGGAGCGTACATTGCTTTAATATGTTAACCTAAAGCATCTTATAATCTTTCTATTACCGCTTAAGTCCAATATCCAGAATCTAATAATATTTTAAGGCTTAATAAAAGACTTTAATAGCAAATTAACAATTAAGACCGTGGACTTTAATATATATTTCTCTTGCTAGAAAACGCTGCTCTTTATGTCTTTATTAACAGTTCTTTTATAAATAATAAAGACCTTAGCTCTTAACTAGGCTATGTAATCATCCTAGGCAATAAAAGGAAGGATAATAATACCTTTAAATTTACCCTTAGAGGAAATATCATAACATACAGCTTAACAAAATTTAAAAGAGTTATAAAAAGTGTATTAGCTTCTAAGCTATATGGGATGGTTTAAGGTGTTAATATTGCCTACATAATAAGCACTACTTTTATTGTG
>AFQZ01000953.1:0-20366 GCA_000222935.2 Aciculosporium take MAFF-241224
TTCATGTACGCTAGGTAGCTAGAGCCACTAACTAGTTCATCAACTAACTTCTTAATATAGGAAAAACCCTAAGATAGGGGAGAAAACCCATATTCTTCCATATAGCTCCCGCTAAGCCTCTGATATAAAGTCTTTATTATTTCCAACCATTAGTATAAGATATCTGCCAGTTCCCCGGAACTGCAGACAATAACAGAAGTGTGGTTGTGCTTTATATAAAAGGTTAGTATGTTAGTAAAAACCCCCTATAAGCACCTCCCCTCCTAGTCTGGCTTTTCCTTCTTTATCCTATTGTTTCTATTGCCTCTGGTTCCTTTCTTAGCCTTGTTATTGCATATCTGCCACGCCTTACTAAGCTCCTCTGCCAACCTGTACTGCTGAAGTCGCCCAGTTAAAAGCACCCACTTTATGATATTTAGTGCTAGCTTTTTGTTATTAAGTGCTGCCCTAAGTTCCTGCGGATCTCTTATTACAGGCACTACCGGAATCGGTCTTAGATGGTTATATTCTGGGCATAACAGGATAAGGTGGTAGATATCCTTGTCTCCTCCCTAGTATTAGCATATTAGTGAAGTTACCTCGGGCACCTGTCTGTTATAAAGGAAGGCATTTAGCCTTATTTTTTCCGTTTAAAGCTAAACTAGGGCTGCAGATTTATGCTTAAGCAGGCTATTATAGAGCTTTGCTATCTTTTTTATGCTCTTAAAGTTAGATTCCTCGTCTGCTGCTGTTGCTTTTGCCCGTCCTCTTCTTACCTAAGCCTTATGCCTCTGTTATATCTACTGTTTTTCCCACTCCCTCTCTAATTCCTGCCTAGCTGTAAGGCCGCTAGAGAGGGGGGGGGGGGCATCAGGAAACGCCTTATAAAGGTTGCATTGGCGGCCTCTTCCTCAATGTTATAGCTGTAATACTATCGAATTACATGCTTGTTGTATCTTCTTGCCTATGCCACTGTCCTTAAGTCTTTAGTGGAATCGTTGCTTAATATAATTAAGGTACAGATCCACTGGCGGTACCACTGCTTCTGTCTTTAAGAGTATTACTAGCGTCGCCTTATACGCCCCTGTAACCCGCCTTAAGCATTTATTCTGTTTCTTTATAAATGCCTTTACTACCCCCTATACTACCCCTTCTAACTTACTACAGGTGTGGTATATTCTAGCTTTATATGCTATTATGCTTCTTATTACCTATGTATAAAGGGATCTTGTACATTTTAGTCGGCATCCCTATATAGACGCAGCTAGTGCTATAAGGGCTAACTTCTGCCGTGCCAGCTTAGCATTCACCTTCTCTATATGTGTTGACTAATAAAGCTTTTAGTGGATCCAAACCCCTAGGAATCGCGCTAATTACGTCGGTTGTATTATTGTACTTCTAAGTCGGATTGTTGTTATAATTGCCTGCCTCTTCCTTGTAAAGTGTATTAACTTGCTCTTCCCTAGGTTGAACCTTAGCCCGTACTCCTTTAACCACTCCTTACATATTCTCCAGGCTCTTTCTAGTTATACTTTAGTCTCCTCTGCCGTTTTTCTATATACTATAATGTTTATATTATCTAAGAACCCTAATGTTAGTGTTGATTCTGCCGCTGCCAGCCTTTAATACAGTAGTGTAATATATAATAGGAAGAGGATAGGAGACGCTAGCAACCCTTGCGGAACCCCTGTAGTGATTTGGATTTCCTTAGTAGTACGTCTGTTAAACGCTAATTACGCTCTTCTTCCTAACGTAAAACCCTTTGTCCATCTAGCCATTTACCCCAGCAGTTCTAATTCCCTTATAGTGCGTATTAATCGTTTATGGCTAATAGTGTTAAACGCCCTAGTGATATTTAGCTATAGTAATAATACTATCTCCTAATAGTGCTATGCTATCCTCACTACCTCTTTTAGCATGCTTAGTGCTACCTCTATTAACCTGCCAGCCCTATTGCCTATCTGTATATCCGGCAGTATATGGCCTTCCTTTACTATAGTAGTAATCCTTCTTATAATGGCTCCCTTAATTACTTTGCCTATTATGTTTAGTAATAATATCGGCCTCCACCCCCCCGGTCTGCCTAACTCCTTAAGGGTCTTCCCAGGTTTGCATAAAACTACCACCTTTATATGCTAGAAGGAGGCCAGATGGTGTCCTAAGCTGTAGTATGCGTTTACAAGGCATGTTAAATATAATATTAGGGCTGCGCTGCATAGCTTAAGGAAACCCGTTAGTAGCTCGTCCGGCCCTGGGGCTCTTTAGCTTGCTGTATTCTTTATGACTTTTTTAATTTCCTCCTCTGTAAACGCAGGAGCCACCTATTTATTATTATAGTATCTTGTTCCCTTTTCTCCCTCTGGTCCTAAAGCCCTAGCTGCGGATGGAGGGAAGAACCTCTCTGCAAATGCCCTTGCCTTGCCCTTATATATAACCTCTACTATCTCCTCCCTGCTATTGTTTTCTAGCCGAGTTAGTAGCAGAACTTGTTGCATCTCTGGGGGAAGTCCACTCCATAGCCGGGCCTAATGCTCTAAGGTCCAGAGGCTCCCTTTAGACCTAAATAGCTTGCTAACAGCCTATTGCTAGCTGCTTCTCTTCTCCTCTAAGATAATATGGTCCTGTATTTTTATAGCTTCTGTTAAGGTCTGCCACGATTCCTACGTCTGTTATTACTACTACTGCCTACTAGCATGTCTTGCCTCTGCTGTTGTGTCCTTAACCCTTTTATTTCACTATAGCTGTGGTTTGCTATGCCCTTAAGGTTATTTAGGTGCTACTATGTTGGCTATCTCCGTAAGCTAGTAAGTAAGCCATTGCGTATAGTTGTTAACTTTCTGCCGGTTACTTAGCAGGAGCTCTAACCCCTCCTTTCTAAGCCTGTTTAGCACCTTTACTATAATTAGGTTCTCGTCCGCTGTCCTCTAACCCTGGATCGACCCTGGGCTGTTGCTAAATTCCTTGCTTATCCTAATGTTAATAAGTTAAGGCATATGGTCGGATCCGGCGATTTCCACTAGCCTAGTGAACTCAATACTAACGTTATAAGTGGTCCACGTATGATTAATAGTGCTGTCCCTGCTTTTATGTTCTCTCCTTATTACTTCCCTAAACGGAGTAACTAGGCCGAGTTGCTACCTTATTATAAATTCTAATATCTTATCATGCCCCTAAGAGGTCCTGCCGAATCTGTCCTACAGGGGGTGATGTTAGTTAAAGTCCCCTATGAATATACTTTAACCCTTTGCCTAGGTGTCGGCAAAGTGTTATAGAGGCGTCTGCCACCCCCTTTTATAAGCCGGGGAATATATATTGTATACCTTTACTCCATATAGCTTAACACTATATTAATCCTCCCCCCTTCCTATAGTCCAAAGCCCTGCCTTGACCTTCTAGTGTATATAAATCGCCATTCTTCTACTGTATGTTACTAACGTATAGTGCCCCTAAAATAGATTTAGCAGTATACTATTATAGCCTCTTAGTTCCTAGATGGCTATTACCTTAGGGCTAACATTATGCCCTAACGCCAGATGTACTAGATTGCTTTTCTTCCGTGTATTCCAGTATATGACCTTAATTATATACTCTATTGTGTGCTTTAGAGCACCCTAGTTGGGCTGGCTCTGGTATTGTTCTGCTCTCTTGTTAGTTATAGGAAGGCTAGCATTGTACCTTCCTCTGCTAGTCTCTACTATCCTAATTATAGTTTGTATGTTTGTCTTGTAAAAAGGCCCCTTAGTTATATACTCCTTCCTCTTAGCTACCTTTCTATTAATCCCCTAGTCTCTTCTCTATAATAACCCTTACCTATAGTAGCTATCACAGCCTCTAACTAATAGTCGCGGAAGAACAGCGGCCTTATAGTGTAAGCCTCCCAGGCCTGTTACTACCTATTATTGCTCACTAAGCATAGCTAAGACCATGCTGGATATGCCCCTGTGTAATTTAGGCATCTCTCCCGTACCTTGCCTATTAACATCAGGCAAGTCCTCTCTCCCTTAGGGTGTTTTCCAGCAGCACACCTGCCGCATCTTGCTTTCTCCTTATAGTATCTGGCAATATGTCTAATCTTATAGTAATTATAATATTGCTTTAGGTAGACCATCTTATTGTATGGCTTGGCGTTGAAAATCTCTGCTTGGTATACTATTCCCCTATAGCATAGGCGGTTTGCTGCCTTAGTGCCCTTAACGCTAACCACCAGTGGTGCCCTCGTTACTATTCCCTTTGGCTTTTGCACTGTTATCTTTACTATATTTAGACTATTCTCCTTTTTAATGTTTTTCCTTATATCCTTAATTGCAACGTGGTTTGTTAATTGTGTTAGGAATCCCTTGATAATTACACTGAATATCTTCCTGTTTACTTCTGCCGTAGGTCTAAAGGTAACTCTCACCTAGGCTGTGTTTTCCTTCTATTTCCTCCCTACCTTAGTAAATATAATAACTATGTTTTCACTCTGTAGTCTATGTGCTGCTATTGCCTCCTCTATGCTAATAGTGCTGTTTACTGCCTTTATAATCTCTCCTAGTAATCTGTTCCTAACTGCCTTGCTAATAGTGTTTTCCTTTACTATTTCTTTCTAGTAATAGCGGGCTAGTATTGCCATACTCTCCGTTTAGGCTAAAGGTATTATCATATTCTGCCCTATAACTCCGCAAGCTGTAACAGTCACCTAAGTCCCCCTAACTATTAATCTAGTCCTAAGGACGGCCTTTATTACCTCCTTAACTGCCTTCTTAACTGTGGTTTCTACTTTGCTATTAACTGCTTTTATAATTAATACCTATAGATCTCCTATGCCAGTCTTTACTTAGGCTATCTCCCCTCCTGTATTTATAGCAACTTATGTAAAGGTCCTAATAGAAGCCTATACTTCTGTTATTTCTACCTCTAAAATAACTTTTATTATTAACTTCTTTAGTAATTTTATTTTATTCTTTAGTTTTTCCTGCACTACTATTACTCTAGGATTCTCTTCTTAATATTATATTTCTTCCTAGGTAGTGCCTTGTCCTTTATTAGTTGCAGATCTATATAAAAATTCGTTAATTATTACACCCCTTATGCTGCTTACTCCCCTTGTATAATGCGCTATTGCTAGGGGGGGTATTCAATAATAAGGAATCCGATTCTGTGCTTCTTTTTCGTTTTAGGCGTGATACCGCGTCGTGTCCGCGGTGTTGGTCCTTTTTTCCTTCTAATTCATTTATAAAAGGAGAGTATATAGGGGGGAGGATTAGTATAATATTAAGCTATATAAAGTAGAGATATATAACATCTATTCCCCGGCTTATAAAAGGGAGTAGCAGATGCCTTTATAACACTTTGCTAATACCTAGGCAAAGGGCTAGAGTGTGTTTATAGGGGACTTTAACTAATATCACCCCTTATGGGACAGATTTAGCCAAACATCTCTAGGGCATAATAAGATGTTAGAATTTATAACAAGGTAGTAACTCAGCCTAGCTATGCTATTTAGAGAAGTAATAAGAAGAGAACATAGTAGCAGGGATAGTACTATTAACCATACGTGGACCACCCACAACATTAGTGTTAAATTTATTAGGCTAGTGGAAATCGCCAGATCCGACCATATACCCCAGCTTATTAGCATTAGGACAAACAAGGAATCAAGCAACAGCCCAGGGTTAGTCCAGGGTTAAAGGACAGCAAACAAGAACCTTATTATAGTAGAGGCTTTAAACAGGCTTAAAAAGAAGGGGTTAGAGCTTTTACTATATAACTAGCAAGAAATTAATAACTATACATAGTAGCTTACCTAACAGCTTACGGAAATAGCCAATATAGCAGCACCTAAGCAACCTTAAGGGCATAGTAAACCACAGCCTTAGTGGAATAAAAGGGTAAGGGACGCGACAGCAGAGGTAAGACATGCTAATAAGCAGTAGTAGTAATAACGGACACAGGAAGCATAGCAGGCCTTAACGGAAGCTATAAAAAAACAGAATTATATTATCTTAAAGGAAAAGAGAAGTAGCTAGCAATAAGTAGTTAGTAAGTTATCTAGGTCTAAAGGGAGTCTTTAGACCCTAGAGCATTAGGCCTGGCTATAGAGTGGACTTCCTCCTAAAAGGCAACAGGTCCTACCACTAACCCAGCTAGAAGATAACAGCAGGGAGGAGATAGTAAAGGTTATACATAAGGGTAAGGCAAGGGCATTTACAGAGAGGTTCTTCCCTCTATCCATAGCTAGGGCTCTAGGTCTAGAGGCAGAGAAGGGAATAAGATACTATAATAATAATTAGGCAGTTCCTGTGTTTATAGAGGAGGAAATTAAAGAGGTTATAAAGAATATAGTAAGTTAAAAAGCCCTAGGACCAGACAAGCTGCTAATGGGTTTCCTTAAGCTATATAGAGCGGCCTTAATATTGTGTTTAATATGCCTTGTAAATGCTTGCTATAGCTTAGGATATTATCCGGCCTTCTTCTAATAAGCAAAGGTGGTAGTTCTATGTAAACCTAGGAAGTCCTTTAAGGAATTAGGCAGACCGGGGGGGTAGAGGCTAATATTGCTATTAAACATAATAAGCAAAGTGATTAAGGGAGCTATTATAAGGAGGATTACTATTATAGCAGAGGAAGGCTATATACTACTAGATATATAGATAGGCAACAGGGCTAGCAGATTAATAAAGATAGCACTAAGCATGCTAAAAGAGGTTGTAAGAATAGCGTGGCATTACCAGGGGATAGTATTATTACTACAGCTAAATATCACCAGGGCATTTAATACTGTTAGCTATAAACGATTAATCTGCACTATAAAGGAGTTAGGACTACTAGGGTAAATGGCCAGATAGGCATAGGGCTTTATGTTAGAAAGGAAAGTATAATTGGCGTTTAATGGACGTATTACTAAGGAAATCTAAGTTACTGCAGGGGTTCTGCAAGGGTTACTAGCGTCTCCTATCCTCTTCCTGCTCTATATTATGCCATTATATTAAAGACTAGCAGCAGTGGAATCAACGTTAACGTTAGGGTTCTCAGATAATATAAACATTATAATATATAGAAAAACAGCAGAGAAGACAAAAGTATAACTAGAAAGAGCCTAAAGAATATATAAGGAGTAGTTAAAGGAGTATAGGCTAAGGTTTAACTTAGGAAAAAGTAAGCTAATATACTTTATAAGGAAGAGGCAGGCAATTATAATAACAATCCGACTTAGAAGAGCAATAATACAACCAACACAATTAGCACGATTCCTAGGGGTTTGGATTTACCAGAAGCTTTATTAGTTAACCTATATAAAGAAGGTGAATACTAAATTGTCATAGCAGAAATTAGCGCTTATAGCGCTAGCTGTGTCTACATAGGGATGCTAACTAGAGTGTGCGAGATCCCTCTATATGCAGGTAATATAAAGCATAATAGCCTATAGAGCTGGGATATACCACACCTATAGTAAGCTAGAAGGGGTAGCATAGGGGGTAGTAAAGGCATTTATAAGGGAATAAAACAAATGCTTAAGGCGGGTTATAGGGGCGTATAAGGCAACGCTAGTAACACTCTTAGAGACAAAAGCAGCAGTACTACTAGTAGATCTATACCTTAATTACATTAAATAACGATTTTACTAAAGACTTAAGGATAGTAGCATAGGCAAGAAGATACAGTAGGCTTGTAATTTAATAGCATTATAGCTATAATGCTAAGGAAGAGGCTGCCAACGTAATCGCTATAAGGCGTTTCCTAATGCCCCCCCCCTCTCCCTAGCAGCCTTATAGCTAGATAGGAATTAAAGAGGGAGTGGGAAAAACGGTGGATCTAGCAGAGGCATAAGGCTTAGGTAAGAAGAGAACGGGCAAAAGTAATAGTAATAAATAAGGAACCTAACTTTAAGAGCATAAAAAAGATAGTAAAGCTCTATAATAGCCTGCTTAAGCATAAATCTACAGCCCTAGTTTAGCTTTAAACGGAAAAAATAAGGCTAAATGCCTTTCTTTATAATAAATAGGTACCTAAGGTAACTTTACTAATATGCTAATACTGGGAAGGAGATGAGGATATCTACTACCTTATCCTGTCATGCCTAGAATATAACTATTTAAGACTGATTCCAGCAGTGCCTATAATAAGAAATCTATAGGAACTTAGGGCGGCGCTTAATAACAAAAAGCTAGCACTAAATATCATAAAGTAAGTGCTTTTAACTGGGCGACTTTAGCAGTACAGGCTAGCAGAGGAGCTTAGTAAGGCATAGCAGATATATAATAATAAGGCTAAGAAAGGGACCAGAGGCAACGGAAACAACAGAATAAAGGAGGAAGAGCCGGACTAGAAGGGGAGGTGCTTATAGGGGGTTTTTACTAACATACTAACCTTTTATATAAAGCATAACCATACTTCTATTATTGTCTGCAGTTCTAGGGAACTAGTAAATATCTTATACTAATGGTTAGAAACAATAAAGACTTTATATCAGAGGCTTAGTGGGAGCTATATAGAAGAATATGGGTTTTCTCCCCTATTTTAGGGTTTTTCCTATATTAAGAAGTTAGTTAATGAACTAGTTAGTAGCTCTAGCTACCTAGCGTACATGAATAATAGGGTATTAGCTAGGCATTTAGTTTTCTTCTGCCTGTTGTTATTAGCTGCTAGAATTAATTCCTTAATAAGGAAAATCTATTGTACTACTTTAATTTATAATGTATATATAAGGTCTATCTTTGTTATAAAGAATCTGTTTTTATTAATTTATACCCCTTAGGCTGTGAAATCTTTAGAGTAGGTGTAGATAGCCTCTATTACGCTCTACATGCCATCTCTGGCCTAATGTTACTATGTTCTAAAAGGCTCTAGTCCTGCATTACCTCCTGTAAATAACTTTATTTCCTAGTACTAATAGTATTTATTTATATAACTAAAACAGTAAATTAGCTTACTAAAGTCTAGTTTCTTTAATCTATCCTGTGTTTTTTATATAATTATAAGAGGATCTTAACTTAAACTGCTAGCAGAGGTCCCTTTTATTATAAGGGTATTAGTAGTTATCTTGCCCTTTTTTATATTTTAGAGGTGCTTTACTATTATTTATCCTTTAGGACTAAGCATCTCTCTAGATATATTAATATTAAAAACATTATTCTTATAGTTAGTGTCTATACTAGAGTTCTTATCCTTGTCCTTATCCTAGGCTATAGTCTTTATATAGTATTAATAAGTAGTTAGTAGGTTGGTATATGCCTTTTCTCTTTGCTTATCTTCTTATAAAGCCTTGGCCAACTAGTTATATATAATAGCAATGGCGTCTCCAGCTACTCTTACTAGATTCCCCCTAGGGGACAGCTTTACTAACTTAGTTACTATTACTTGTTTTTCCTTATAAAATAGTAAAAACTTAACTAAGATATTAGGGTTAAAAACCTCTATATAGAGCTTGTCCTCTGTGTCTCTTGTAATATGTATTAGAATTGTCTAAGAGAGGGCGATAATAGTTAAAAAATAAAATAAAATAAAAGAAAAACTCAAAGTGCACAATAGTTAAAAGCAAGAATAGAAGGTTGAAAAATGAAGAAAAAACGGGAAATCTAGGGTGTCGGAATATGCGGATAAGGGGTTGAGTAAAAAGTGAAGTAAAATTGTGAGTAGTATTGTAGGAAAATGGGGTCACGTGTTTCCACCAGTGGTAATTACGTAGGGTCCTGCAGGATGTTAGATCCTGCTGACCTCAAGGCATTATTAGTACTCCTGCCTTGTAAGCCCCTTCTTTCTATACTCCTTATCCTAGTTAATTAGATACTCCTTTAGATATTCATTTATTAACTCTAATACGTTTACCTTTATCTTACTATTGTTAATCTACTAGTTATCTTTAGTAGTATATCCTTTTTATCTTACGAGGTAAGCTACCTTAGGGCTTTGTCCCTTAGTATAATAGATTTTTACCTTATATAAGATAATCTGCTTAATTTCCTAGTAATTAGCTTTGCTGCTCCCTTTTAAATTAATTAGTAAAGGGGGCGTTTCCTTCCTGCTAAAGAGATCTTTACCTTAGTGCAGTTTCTAGATATATATAATTAACACTACTAGATATACCTTTAAGGTTAATAGAAATTTGAGTTAGTATAACAAAGGATTCACCTTTTTAAGAACCTTATATAGTCCTGCTCTCTATAGTAATTATTTCTTCTTTAGCTTTTCTAAAAGCTAGTATCCTTTATATAGTCATAAGTACACCATATCTCTAATATTAATATCCACTAGGTTATATTAGGAGTTGTATTTAATTTTAGATAGGGTGGCAGCAGTAGTTATTATAAGTTAAGCCTCTCTTTAATAAAGCTTGTAAAGTGCCTTTAAGTCCTCTTCCTCTAGCTATATATTAGAAATTACTTGCTCTAGAAGAAGGTTAATAAGGTCTAGCGGTTTAAGCCCATATAATAACTTATTAGGCAACCAGTTAATAGCTATAGCCACTGTGTTATTAAGATAGTGCTGCAATACTAGAAGGATTAATACCCATAGTACCGTTAGATTTGTTATAGTGTAATAGCAAATAGCTATAATTACTATCTAATTCTTCTATTTAGCTGCTCTATCTGTCTGTAGGTAGTAGGCAGTTACTATTAGGAATTTAACTCCTAGCTTAGTAAATATAGCCTGCTAAACCTCGGAAATGAATTTAGGGTCCCTGTTACTAATTATTTACTATAGTAGTCCCTAGTCTGTAATATATAGAGCTTAAAGAAGCAGTTCTGCCTATATAAATGCTAAATACATTATATTCCCAGGGATTAAGAGGGTTCTCTTACTAAATAGACAGTTTACTAGGCAAAGGGAATTATACTTTAAGTATCCTTCTATAGCCCACATAGTGTTCGCTAAGTCCACCTCCGGCATATTAGTGATAAAGTCCAGAGAAATCATGTAAAAAGGCATTAATTTTAACTGTAAAGGTTTTATTTCTCTAGTTACTTTATCCCTTAAGATAGAGTTCTCTTAATAAGTCGTATAATATGCTACATACTCCTGGATTTACTTAGACATCTTTAGAAAATAAACGCTATATAGACCTTTTATTATTCTGCTGATTCTAAAGTAGTAATGGTTATTATATGCGGTTCTTAGCATGGTTTTAATTATTATTCATATACGCTAGGTAGCTAGAGCCACTAACTAGTCCATTAACTAACTTCTTAATATAGGAAAAACCCTAAGATAGGGAGAAAACCCATATTCTTCCATATAGCTCCCGCTAAGCCTCTGGTATAGAGTCTTTATTATTTCTAACTATTAGTATAAGATATCTGCTAGTTCTCTGGAACTACAGACAATAATAGAAGTATAGTTGTGCTTTATATAAAAGGTTAGTATGTTAGTAAAAACCCCCTATAAGCACCTCCCCTTCTAGTCTAGCTTTTCCTTCTTTATCCTATTGTTTTTGTTGCCTTTAGTCCCTTTCTTAGCCTTATTATTATATATCTACTATGCCTTACTAAGCTCCTCTGCTAACCTATACTGCTAAAGTTACCTAGTTAAAAGCACTTACTTTATAATATTTAGTGCTAGCTTTTTATTATTAAGCACTGCCCTAAGTTCCTATAGATTTCTTATTATAAGCACTACTAAAATTAGTCTTAAATGGTTGTATTCTAGGTATAACAGGATAAGGTAGTAAATATCCTTATTTCCTCCCTAGTATTAATATATTAGTAAAGTTACCTTAGGCACCTGTCTGTTATAAAGGAAGGCATTTAGCCTTATTTTTTCCGTTTAAAGCTAAACTAGGGCTATAGATTTATGCTTAAGCAGGCTATTATAAAGCTTTACTATCTTTTTTATACTTTTAAAGTTAGGTTCCTTATTTACTACTATTACTTTTGCCTGTTCTCTTCTTACCTAAGCCTTATACCTCTACTAAATCTACTGTTTTTCCCACTCTCTCTCTAATTCCTGTCTAGCTGTAAGGCTGCTAGGGAGGGGGGGGGGGGCATTAGGAAGCGCCTTATAGTAATTATATTAGCAGCCCCTTCCTTAGTGTTATAGCTGTAATGCTATTAAATTATAGGCTTACTATATTTTCTTACCTATGCTACTATCCTTAAGTCTTTAGTAGAATTATTATTTAATGTAATTAAGGTATAGATCTATTAGTAGTACTGCTGCTTTTATCTTTAAGAGTATTACTAGCATTGCCTTATATACCCTTATAACCCGCCTTAAGCATTTATTCTGTTCCCTTATAAATGCCTTTACTACCCCCTATACTACCCCTTTTAGCTTACTATAGGTATGGTATATCCTAGCTTTATAGGCTATTATGCTTCTTATTACCTATATATAAAAGGATCTTACACACTCTAGTTAGCATTCCTATGTAAACACAGCTAGCACTATAAGTGCTAACTTTTACTGTAATAATTTAGTATTTACCTTCTCTATATAGGTTAACTAACAAAGCTTCTGGTAAATCTAAACCCCTAGGAATTGCGCTAATTATGTCGGTTATATTATTACTCTTCTAAGTCGGATTGTCGTTATAATTACCTGCCTCTTCCTTATAAAGTATATTAGCTTGCTCTTCCCTGGGTTAAACCTTAGCCTGTACTCCTTTAATTACTCCTTATATATTCTCTAGGCTCTTTTTAGTTATACTTTTGTCTCCTCTGCTGTTTTTCTATATACTATAATGTTTATATTATTTAAGAACCCTAATATTAATATTAATTCTGCTGCTGCTAGTTTTTAATATAATGGCGTGATATAGAGCAGGAAGAGGATAGGAGACGCCGGCAACCCTTGCAAAACCCCTGTAGTAACTTGGATTTCCTTAGTAATACGTCCGTTAAACGCTAATTATACTCTTTTTTTTAATGTAAAGCCCTGTGCTTATCTAGCTATTTACCCTAGCAGTCCTAACTCCTTTATAGTACAGATTAATTGTTTATAGCTAATAGTATTAAATACCCTGGTAATATCTAGCTGTAGTAATAATACTATTCCCTAGTAATGCTATACTATCCTTATAACCTCTTTTAGTGTGCTTAGTGCTACCTCTATTAATCTGCCAGCCTTATTACTTATCTGTATATTTAGTAGTATATAGCCTTTCTTTGCTATAATAGTAATTCTCCTTATAATAGCTCTCTTAATTACTTTGCTTATTATGTTTAATAGTAATATTAGCCTCTACCCCCCTGGTCTGCCTAACTCCTTAGGGGACTTTTTAGGTTTATATAAAACTACTACCTTTACTTGTTAGAAGGAGGCCGGATAATATCCTAAACTATAGTAAGCATTTATAAGGCGTATTAAACATAATATTAGGGTTGCTTTATATAGCTTAAGGAAACCTATTAGTAGCTTATCTGGTCCTAGGGCTTTCTAACTTACTATATTCTTTATAACCTTTTTAATTTCCTCCTTTATAAACACAGAAACTGCCTAATTATTATTATAGTATCTTGTCCCCTTCTCTACCTCTAAACCTAGAGCCCTAGCTGTAGATGGAGGGAAGAACCTCTCTGTAAATGCCCTTGCCTTACCCTTATATATAACCTTTACTATCTTCTCTCTGCTATTATCTCCTAGCTGGGTTAGTAGTAGGACCTGTTGCCTTTTAAGAGGAAGTCTACTTTATAGCCAGGCCTAATGCTCTAGGGTTTAAAGACTCCCTTTAGACCTAAATAACTTACTAACTGCCTATTGCCAGCTACTTCTCTTCTTCTTTAAGATAATATAATCCTGTTTTTTTATAGCTTTTGTTAAGGCCTGCTATGCTTCCTATGTTTGTTGTTACTGCTACTGCTTATTAGTATGTCTTACCTCTGCTATTATATCCCTTACCCTTTTATTCTACTAAGGCTATGGTTTACTGCGCTCTTAAGGTCGCTTAGGTGCTGCTATATTAGCTATCTTTATAAGCTATTAGGTAAGCCACTGTATATAGTTATTAATTTCTTGCTAGTTATATAGCAGAAGCTCTAACCCCTTCTTTCTAAGCCTGTTTAAAGCCTCTGCTATAATAAGGTTCTTATCTGCTATCCTCTAACCCTAGACTAACCCTAGGCTGTTGCTTAATTTCTTATTTGTCCTAATGCTAATAAGCTAGGGCATATGGTTAGATCTGGCGATTTTTACTAGCCTGATAAATTTAATACTAACGTTATAAGTGGTCTATGTATGGTTAATAGTGCTATCCCTGCTACTATGTTCTCTTTTTATTACTTCCCTAAACGGCGTAGCTAGGCTGAGTTGCTACCTTATTATAAATTCTAATATCTTATTATGCCCTGGAGATGTTTAGCTAAATCTGTCCTATAAGGGGTAATGTTAGTTAAAGTCCCCTATAAACATACTCTAGCCCTTTGCCTAGGTATTAGTAAAGTATTATAAAGGCGTCTGCTACTCCCTTTTATAAGCTAAGGAATAGATATTATATATCTTTACTTTATATAGCTTAATACTATACTAATTCTCTCCCCTTCCTATAGTTTAAAGTCCTGTCTTAACCTTCTAGTATATATAAATCGCCATTTTTCTGCTATATATTACTAATATATAATGTCCTTAAGATAGATTTAGCAGTATACTATTATAGCCTTCTGATTCCTAAATAGCTATTACCTTAGGGCTAACGTTATGCCTTAATGCCAGATGTACTAAATTGCTTTTCTTCCGTATATTCCAGTATATAACCTTAATTATATACTTTATTATATGCTTTAGAGCACCCTGGTTGGGCTGGCTTTAGTATTATTTAGCCCTCTAGTTAGTTATAAAAAGGCTAGTATTATGCCTTTTTCTGCCAGTCTCTGTCGTCCTAATCTTAGCTTGTAGGTTTATCTTATAAAAGGGCCTCTTAGTTATATGCTCCTTTCTCTTAGCTGCCTTTCTGTTAGTCCCCTGGTTTCTTCTCCCTAATAACCCTTGCCTGTAGTAGCTGTTACAACCTCTAACTAATAGTTATAAAAGAATAGCAGCCTTATAGCATAAGCCTCCCTAGCCTGCTGCTATCTCTTATTGCTTACTAAGCATAGTTAAGACTATACTAAATATGCCCCTGTATAATTTAGGCATCTCTTCTGTACCTTACCTATTAATATTAGGTAAGTTCTCTTTTCCTTAGGGTGTTTTCTAGCAGCATACCTACTGCATTTTACTTCCTCCTTATAGTATCTAGTAATATATCTAATCTTATAGTAGTTATAATATTGCTTTAGGTGGATCATCTTATTATATAGCTTGAACGAATGCTTAAGGCGGGTTACAGGGGCGTATAAGGCGACGCCAGTAACACTCTTAGAGACAGAAGCAGCAGTACTACTAGTAGATCTGTACCTTAATTACATTAAATAATAATTTTACTAAAGACTTAAGGATAGTAGTATAGGCAAAAAGATATAGCAGGCCTGTAATTTAATAGCATTATAGCTACAACGCTAAGGAAGAGGCCGCCGACATAATTACTATAAGGCATTTCTTAATGCCCTCCCCCCCCTCCCTAGCAGCCTTATAGCTAGACAGGAATTAAAGAGGGAGTGGGAAAAACAGTAAATCTGGTAGAGGCATAAGGCTTAGGTAAGAAGAGGACGGGCAAAAATAATAGTAATAAATAAGGAACCTAACTTTAAGAGTATAAAAAAGATAATAAAGCTCTATAATAGCCTGCTTAAGCATAAATCTACAGCCCTAGTTTAGCTTTAAACAGAAAAAATAGGGCTAAATGCCTTCCTTTATAATAAACAGGTGCCTAAGGTAACTTTACTAATATATTAATACTAGGGAGGAGATAAGGATATTTACTACCTTATCCTGTTATGCCTAGAATATAACTATTTAAGACCGATTCCGGCAGTGCCTATAATAAGAGATCTATAGGAACTTAGGGCAGTACTTAATAATAAAAAGCTAGCACTAAATATCATAAAGTGGGTGCTTTTAACTAGGTAACTTCAGTAGTACAGGTTAGCAGAGGAGCTTAGTAAGGCATGGCAGATATATAATAATAAGGCTAAGAAAGGGACCAAAGGTAATAAAAACAACAGGATAGAGGAGAAAGAGCCGGACTAGGAGGGAAGGTGCTTATAAGGGGTTTTTACTAATATACTAACCTTTTATATAAAGCACAACTATACTTCTGTTATTATCTGCAGTTCCGGGGAACTAGTAGATATCTTATACTAATAGTTGGAAACAATAAAGACTCTATACCAGAGGCTTAGCAGGAGCTATATAGAAGAATATGGGTTTTCTCCCCTATCTTAGGGTTTTTCCTATATTAAGAAGTTAGTTAATGAACTAGTTAGTGGCTCTAGCTACCTAGCGTACATGAATATATATATTATTATATAGCTTAGCGTTGAAAATCTCTGCTTAGTATACTATTCCCCCATGGCATAGTCGGTTCGCTGCCTTAGTGCCCTTAACACTAACTACTAATAGTACCCTTGTTGCTATTCCTCTTGGCTTTTATACCGTTATCTTTGCTATATTTAATTTATTCTCCTTTTTAATATTCTTCCTTATATACTTAATTATAATGTGGTTTGTTAATTATATTAGGAATCCCTTAATAATTACACTAAATATCTTCCTGTTTACTTCCGTCTTAGGTCTAAAGGTAACTCTTACCCAGGCTGTGTTTTCCTTTTATTTCCTCCCTGCTTCTATAAACATAATAACTATATCTCTACTTTGTAATTAGTATGCTGCTACTGCCTTCTCTATACTAATAGCGCTGTTTACTGCCTTTATAATCTCTCCTAGCAATCTGTTCCTAATTACCTTACTAATAGTGCTTTCTTTTATTAGTGCTTTTTAGTAATAGCGGGCTGGTATTACCATACCCTCTGTTTAGGCTAAAGGTATTATTATATTCTGCCCTATAACTCTATAAGCTATAATATTTGCTTAAGTCCCCCTAACTGCTGATTTAGTCCTAGGAACAGCCTTTATTACCTCCTTAACTGCCTTTTTAACTATGGTTTCTACTCTATTACTAATCGCTTCTATAATTAAGGCCTGTAGGCCTCCTATGTTAGTTCTTACTTAGGCTATCTCCCCTTTTATATTTATAGTAATTTATATAAAAGTTCTAATAAAAGCTTATACTTTTATTATTTTTACTTTTAGAATAACTTTTATTATTAATTCCTTTAGTAATTTTATTTTATTCTTTAGTTTTTCTTGTACTATTATTACTCTGGGATTCTCTCCTTAATATTATATTTCTTCCTAGGTGGTGCCTTATCCTTTATTAGTTGTGGATCTATATAAAAATTTGTTAATTATTACACCCCTTATACCGCTTACTCCCCTTACGTAATATGCTATTACTAAGGGGGGTAATTAATAATAAGAAATCCGATTCTATGCTTCTTTTTCGTTTTAGGCGTAATACCACGTCGTATCCGCGGTGTTGTCGGCTTTGCATGGTTTTAATATAGCTGCTTAGAATGCATAGTTATTTAAGCCCTTTTCTATCCTTATAATAGAGTAGGCCCTTATCCGTAAGGTCCTAGCTATAAAGTGGAATTTGCAGTTGGTTCTGTCCTTGCTTTAGCTGCTTTTACTAGAAATCCTTAATGCTCTTAATTATCTAATGATATTATAGGTTAAATTTGTACCCTGCTAATATCTCCTTTTTTAATAAGTTATCCATTATAGCCACTGCCTAATAATTCTAACAGAAGTACACACAGGCATCTAATTCGTCGTATATAATATAGTTTGCTACCTCTTAGTAGCTGATATCTACTAGAAGTTGTAATAAGGCATTGGGTATAACGTTAAGAATTTCTAGCATATGGGTTACTTATAATTTAAACTATAATAAATAATTCGCTACCTTAGCTAATTTTAGGTTAGCCTTGTTAAGGTTTATTATAGCTAAAGAGGTGTATTTAATAATACCTTTAGTAGGTATATGGTTAGTTAGGATGTTAACTAGATAACGGTTAGATTAAGCTATTTTTTATAGTTTCTGCATTGCCTAAGCAATTACAGCTACCTCTGCCTTAGTTGATCCATACTGCTTTTTAGCTGTAGATATTAAATAAGAGAGGAAAAGGATTAGGCAAAGTTTTATAGCTGTAATATCCTTACTAGGTATGCTTTTTCTATCCTACTCCTTATATAGTTAGAAAGCATATAGACTAAAACCTTCCTTATAAGCGTTAATCTTAAAGAATAATAGTTACTCTAAATTGTAGTATTATAGTAGTATTTTCTTATAAAGCATGGTCTTTAGTGCTTTAAAGGCTACTTCCTTGTCTTTTATAAGGACAAAGGATTTTTCTTATGCCTTTCTCTTATATACCTGCTTTAAGGCTCTTACTAGTAACTCGTTGCATTTACAAAGTTCACGCATAAGTGCTGTCTTTTAGGTCTATAGTAGTCGGATTTATAAGTTAAACTAAGGGATTCCTGCTCTTAGGAATTCTGCCATGCCAATAAAGGTTTCTAAGGTTAATAAGTTGTAAGGAATTTCTATTTACTAAAACGACTTAATTCTGTCGTTTGTGTTAACAATTCCGTTAGCGTTAACTATAAATCCGAGAAGTTAGATTAAATGATATCTAATAAAAGACTTAGTTACTATAATGTATACCTTATTTTCCTCCAGGATTTTCAAGACTATCTTAAGGTGTTTAAGATAATCCTTAAGGGTGTTAGAGAAAACAATAATATTATTAATATAAATATAAACAAAACTTTAGTATAGTCGGAAAATGCAATCCATAAATCGTTATGTAAAAGCCAGCAAATTCTTATACCCTATTAATACAACTTATAACGCTTCTAGCTCTCTTTTAGAGATTACTACTATATGATTCTAGTGTTCCTCTCGTACTAGAAGCTAGTAGAAAAAACCTGTTACATTAAAAATTAATTTCTACTCCTTGCTATAAGTATTCTGTATAATATTGCCTTAGTCTGGTAATAAATACACGTCTAGTATAGTAATGTTATTAAGGGGTCTAGCATTTATAATAACTTAACCTTTCTTTGTCTTCTTTATATCTCTCTAAATAATAAAACCAGGGCAGGCTATAGGTGCTGGCTTTATTAATTAGAACATCCTGCCTACTAGGTACATGGTATTATAGACTTTAGTAAATTTCTCCTAGTCTCTATGCCTAAGAGGGTACTTCCTTACTAGCTTAACCTGGTTCTGCTAGCTATTAATAAAGTTAACTCTTATTTTGTCTTCTTTTAGCATTAGTACTACTCCTTTATTATAATAAATATTATACTTATTAGTTAGATCCCGTAACTTAGTAGCTGCTTCCGGATTAACATTAGTAATTTGCACTTTAAACTTATTTTTGATAAAAGGTATATCCTCTAGGCAAGATATTCTATATAATAAAATACCTCTGTTAATAACTTTAGGATCCAGGTTATTATTAAATTTTTCTGGACTCTCTTCTGTCTTTTCTGTCTTAATGTCTTTACTAAAAAATACTACATACTAGTAGACATCTGGAATAGCAAAATTTAAATTAAGGCTTATAGCTGCCTTAAGTCGACCTACTTTACTGTTCTGCTTAATCTATACAGCCCTATTAGAGTTATTTACTGCTAGCATCCTTTTCTTATCTCCCTAGTTAAGAATGTTATTTAGGAAGATAGAATTAGATAATATAACGTAGTAAACACTAGTCTCCTCTCTGTTAGGGAGATCCTTCTATATTACTAGCACCTAACACGTTAAGTTTAGTGGAATCATAACATTATGTACTGCTATTACCTATTAAGCTAGTATATAGTAAGCGTTTTAAAACATCTGTCCTGGTACTATTATGTTATGTACTAACCTAAAAACCAACCTTAGATTAATAAAATTGATTTTTACTCTAAAGCTATAGAGGAAACTTATGCTAATTAATAATTTTAGTCCTAGATTTAGCATGATGTCTGCAGTTACTATAAAGTAACCTTAGATGTTTTTTCCTCTTATAATTCCTAAAACATAGAAGTTAAAGGTAGCCCTTTCTGTAATAATAAAGGCCGAAGCTACTCCTATTACTGGTTTCGGGTCTTATTTCTCCTACTTTACATTTATCCTATTATTGTGAGGTATAGCTAGATATAAGAAGGCACGCCTACTTATACCTAATACTATCCTACAGCAGTATTGGAAGTCTCTTACTTATAAGTAAGTAAAACAAACAGAGGTCTTGCTTATAAGCTATAGGGTATATAGCTTATAATACAAGCTCTAGAAGAGAGCAGGGAACAATAACAAAAAAGGTGCAAGGTAAAATATATTAAAAAGATCGTATTACTAATGCTGGTGTTGTTATTGTTAAGGTTAAGAAAATCTATCTAAGGTAGGGAGGGAAAGCCTCCTTATATACACAGAGAATAGAAGAAAAGTGGGGCTATACCCACTATAGGTTACTAGCCTAACT
>AFQZ01000952.1:0-20361 GCA_000222935.2 Aciculosporium take MAFF-241224
ACACACACACATACACACATACACACACACCTACATACACACACACATACACACGTACACACACACACACACATACACACATACACACACACATACACACACACACACATACACACATACACACATACACACACACATACACACACACATACACACACACACACATACACACATACCCATCTACCCATCTACCCATCTACATGCCTACGTCCTATACACACCAACCCAGCTCGAAAACGGACGCACGGCACGGGACCCATCCGACCCGCACATCCGACCAACCTAGCTAGCGCGGGCGGGCGGGCGTCTCGGGCTCGGGCCGGACTGCAAGGGGCGGGCCGGCCAAAAAGTCTCCAGCCTCCATCTTGCGAGTACTAGGCGGAATACCTACCTACTAGCCAACCAACTACATAGTCCCCGACATCTGGCCATGACAGAGAGTGCTTGCATCCATCATCCATCATCCATCATACATCATACATCATACACAATACCGGACATGACTGGTGGAGGCTATCAAAGACGCCAGATCGAGCTCTGTCGCCAACAGCGCCCTTGTCTGTCCACGCCCAGCATCATTCATATCCGGCACTACATCGCATGAGCCAAGTGGGTTCATGGACCGCACTACAAGTTGATCCATGCACAGCGGAACACGTCTGGTCAAATCATCACGCTCTGCGTCATGGCACAAACCAAGCCCGTCAACTCCCAAGATCCATGCTTGTATATTCTAGAATCCCTCCAGCCAATCTTTCCCATCCCATTATTACCTCTGTAGATACAATATCCCACATAGTCCCCCCCCCCTCTGCCTCCTCTGCTCCTCTGCCCCTCTGCCCTGCTTTCCTCTGCTTCTTCGTCCACTCCTGCCTCGCTGCAAATGAAAATGTTGGGTATCTCAACAAACAAAGCCCCTTGCTCCGGGTCCCTTTGCGTGTGCAAAGCTGGTAGTACAGGTCGCCCATATATCTTGATGACAATTTTGGAAACACCAATCCGGGTTCGAGGTCGTGGGCCCAGATTCGAAACAATTTGAAAAGAAACTGAAACAAAAAAAAAAAACGGACCAGACAAAGGAAACATGATGCACCCTGGCCGCAAATCCGGTTCCAAAATAAATACACAAGAATAAAATCCAGGTCGCTGGAAAACAAACAGTTGATGTATACTTGTACAGTCCCCAGCCATGTCCAATCACGGGAATTCAACGTCATCCAGGGCACGGGCATCGGAGCCGCGGAGCCGGTTCGACCAGGACAAAAAGTGAGAGAAAAAAAAGAAACGAGGACGGTTGAAAAATGTATTCCGTCTTCATCTAGGTCCCCTTGGAGCGACCGCTGGCCAATCCGCACAATGGAGCACGGCGAAAAGAAAAATTCATCAACCCGTGGGATTCATAACGATTTCCTCGCAGTTGGCGTCAAATCGAAGATTGAATAGTCGAACGCTTTGCATGAACTTTTCCGTCTTGCCCAATTCCCTTTCGCGGCCAAAGAGGGTGTTGACAAATTCGACGCCCGAGTTTTTTCCTAGTCCGGAACCTTTCTTCTTGGCCGCCTTGAGCATGGGCGCCTCACAGGCCTTGAGGAGACTGCGGAGTTTGTCTGTGAGACGCTCGCCGGCGTCAATGAATTCATCAATCAGGTCCCGGTTCTCGGAGCTGCGAACACGGCCAGCAACCTCTTCGGCACGCTTCATCTTCCCTGCCAACTGTATTAGAATGAGCCACAGGTCACCGGACATCTCCGCGATGGGGCTACTAGCTCCATAGGCGTAGACGGCCCAGTCATAGATCCATTTGCCTAGGCTGTTGGCATCAAAGACACTGCCCAGCAAGAGGATTGGTTCCTCGTTTGGATCCCAGTTCTTAAGCTGGTATCCAGCCGGAATTCTATGCCTCTTGGCATCGGCCTCGGTAGCCTTGGCAGGCGTCGCTGACGCCTTGCATCGGTGACCTGTTGCCGTGGGCCGCGCAGTGGATGGGCGCTGGGGAATCGAAGCCGAGGACCGACGAGCACGGCCATGGCTCGTCGGTGGTCGGGCCAGCGGTGGAGGTGGTGGAGGCTGCTGTTGAGGCGAGTTGTACAGCGAGGCACGCGCATAGACCGGGTCAACGTAGTATGGAGAGCTCTGCGGATGGGCGCCCTGATTAGCGTACCATCCTTCATCGTACATGGCGGGAGGCACGACATGGCGACCTCTGAAACGCGACTGCGCCGGTAGCACGTAGGTGCGTCCTAGGGCCTCGATTGTCTCGTCCTCGTCGGATTCCTCATGGGGAGTAGAAGCCCAGACATGGGTATACGAGGGTCGGCGGTCGCGTTTGGAGGGAGTCGGGCATGGAGCCGAGGTCCGGCGCAACGACGGGAAATCTTTGGCACTCACATCTACCGTACAATAGTCTCCATAGCTATTGTATCTCGGGGACTCCAAATGTGTCCGAGGCGTCAGGCCACCATGCTGCGAGTAGCTGCTGGCCCTCGTGTGAGCAGCTCGTGTCGCAGGCCGTCGCGGAGTCGAAAAGTCGAACCAGTTTGGTCGCGGAGACGGTGTTGGCGTGGCACATGACATTCGCGAGTATTCCCAGTCATGGATAGGAGTCGATCCTGGTGTTCGTGGTGATGAATAATTCATCGTGGTAGTTGAAGATTATTTTGCTATGTCCCCCTTGACAACACATGCAGGTGAGGTGCTCAATATTCCCCCCCTCAGAGCAGCTCTTACCCAGCCGTGGCCGCCACTGCAAGCGCCGTTTGCGGACAAAAAAAAAAAAAATAGTGAGCAAGCGTCAACGTGCGGCTTGGGGTCTTTGTTTCGAATACGATGCCGTCAAAATGATTTGGTGCCCGGAATATTGCCAACGTCTGGCTGCAAAGCGCGCCTTTGGGTCGAGGAATCGTGTAGGAATGAATGGCGGACGTTGGGCACGTCACCTCGGTATGTGGGCTAAGGAAAAGGGGTTTGAAAATTGTCCTGCTGCAAGAAACATGACCGGGGCGAGGTTGCAACTGTGGATTCCTCGAGGAAAGAGGAATTATGTATAGCCAAGTCGCAAGAACGTGACGTGGCAAGAGTGGGAGGACGTTGAACAGGTAGGCAGCGCCTTGCGTGTTCAGTGCAAAGGCGTAATGAACGACAGAACAAGGTCGGATCAAACGAACCGACGGGCGTTGACAAGTTTTGTGAAGAGATTTCTAGATATCGTTGTTGATTGGCAGATGCCAAAGTCCTGGGAGGGAGAGAGAGCAAAGAAGAGGAGGAGAGGAGGCGAGGAGGCAGGTGTGGGTGGAGTTGGAGCCAAACAGTATACTTATAAAGATTGGGGTGGCCAGAACAGTGCCAGGGAGTGAGCATTTCCGGCTTGCCCAGAGCTCTCTCTTGGAGACCCATGGATGCTTCCATGCAAGGTGGAGCCTGGTCAGCCAGCCTCGAGGGAAGGGAAGGGGTGAGGGGCGTGTGACAGGGGTGGCAGGGGTGGTGGAAGGGGGTGGTTGTAGAATGGACCGTCTCAATAGAGGATGACGGATTGCTTGCCAGTGCAGTGCAGCAGGCTCCTCTGGCAGCGCTGACGGCTCACATCAGTGTGATGCGTCATTGACAGCGGACGGTGCAATGCGCTTTCCAATTCTACCGGCTTCAGAAGCATTCCAAGATTCTCACGTGTTTGCTCATCACGGATGGCAGTAGTCCGTTCCATCCATGGATGTTTTCATCACGGCGCTGTTCTTTTTTTTTTTTTTTTTTTTTTTTAATTTTTTTTTTTTTGTCTTGACAGAGAACGTCGTCTGGACGCTTCAGGCGCAAGCCACTCGACACAGTGCCTGAGCAGACCGCTCCGCACGGCCCAGGGATTGCGCCAGGTTTGGTTTGCACTGGTCCCTCGACAGCACTCGCTGCTGGCTGCGCGAACATGATGCCGTGTCTCGGGCCTCTCTGTTGGGCTGTCGTGAGAGATTGACGGGGCTAGAAAGACGGGAGTCCCCGGCGGCCGCCTTGTCACTGCAATTTTGAAGATTTTGAAGATTTTGACGATTTTGACGATTTTTTCTCATTCTTCGTCTTTCATCAGGCCCCGTCCGTCATGGCAAGTTGTGCGAATGCACGGTCCAGCCCGTAGCCCAAGTACGTGTGCTAGGACGATTGACGCATCCATCCATCCTCCTCTCATCTATGGAGTTGCGATAGATGGCCCTTTAATCTGTAGCGCAGCGACCGACTGGGTCAACAATTTCAGCAGCCTTGCAATTCAACCAATCCTTTCCATGTTTGCATATGGACCATGTGTGTGCATATACTGTATCGGGAGGCTAGCCGTCTTTCCTATTTGCAGCCGCCATCATTGCACAGTCACACACAATCCCGTTTAGCCCGGCGGTTGGTTGGTTGGTTGTTTGCATCATCTGTTACACGCGCATTGCCGCGACGTGGACGCTGCCCTTGGCCATGTTGTCTCCTGGAGTTCCCGCCATGTCCCTTTTTCTTACGCAAACGCCTGGTATTTTGATTTCGTCTACCGGTTTTTCACACAATCCTCCCCCATCTCGCCTCCTGCTCGAGTCGCAGGCTTGCATGACATGATCTTGTCGGCCCCTGGACCCGTTGCCCTGCCCTAACACACGCACCGAAGACCAAAAATCGCACACACCCTTGACCAGGCCCCCCAGTGGCCAGGTTTTTTTTTGCTATCCAATCATGGCGAAATGACATGCCGGGCATACCGCTGACTCCCTTTCCCACTTCCCATGCACTTTGTTACTGCACATTGCCCCCGGCCAGCGCGCACACATGCCTGTGAAAAAGAATCCCGCCGCAGCGGAGGAGGGCCAACGCCGTGAACAGGCGCGAGGTTCGTCGAACAAACAGCATGAAGCTTTTCAGCTTCTCTGCCGGGCCCCCGACGGGCGGGCACGGGTTGTACCTTGTAGTAGCCCTGAGAGGATGGCATGTGCACGAATGTCGTGCGTTGGCAAAAGATGCAGCTTTGCCTCTTTGCGGCACACTGGCCATGGTTTGCATTGCTCACCATTACGTTGGCAGAGTCTGCATATGTGTGTCTTGTCCTGGAAAACATGTGAATGGCTGATTCCTCGTTCCTGTCCGCTCTGTACAGCAAGGTTACCCAAGGTAGGTGAGTAAGTAGGTACCTCGAGTACCCAAGGAGCATGTGGGCCGTCCGTATACGGCCGAAAGGGGCGTGTCCTGGAAAAACTCATGTGCCGTGCGGTGCTGTGCGGTGCAGTGCAGGTGGTAATACCGATCGTACTTGCCCCCGTCACCACAGTCAATTGGCAATGGGCTGCCTGGCGCACGTAGTACAGTCGGGCCAGCCAAGCCAGTTTCGGAATTCTTCTCCTTCTTTTTCCATACCTTCCTCCTACCCGCGCACCTGCCATTTCGCCGCGACCAAAGAAAAGGCATCCATGATACCGTCATGCACGACGTTTCGTCAACATTCAGAGTCAGTCAAGAGGAGCGGACGGGACCCAGCATTCACTTCGAATCAGAAGACAGAGAGGTCCGGTCCCGCCACGACGGGAAGCTCGCCACCAGGACTGTACCGTGGGCGTGGACGCAACGTCCCGTTCCCTGCTCGCGCCACCGCAGCTGTGCCGCCGCGCACTGTGCGTACGGACTATACTGTACAGTTGTACTTTTTTGGATTTCGCCAAGGTGCTGACAACGATGTATATATACTAGCAGGCGAAGCGCTTCCGCAAATCTACCATCTGCTCGCTATCGTGCTCGACCAAGGAGGATCAGGATCATGACCCATGTCCACAAGATGTCTTGCAGGCCCTTGGGCATCGCCCTCCCAACCAAAATCGTTGCGTGTTCCTGTCTTCATGTCCAAAAACACGACCATCCATCGAATCAAGCAGCGGCCCCATGCGTACCCCTGTCGCAAAGGCAGCCAACCAGATTGGTTCCTTGGCCAGGACTCACCCAAACAACGACAGCAGCAGCGCCTGCAGTGTTCGCCTTTTTGAAGTTGCCACTTTTTGCCCAAACCATGTTCCTTTCTTCCCCTTGTCCCCCCAGCATCCCGTCAAACGCAGGTGGTTCAGCATCGTTTGGGCGGCCTCGCGGCGGTCCCCTCGCGTTGTTGTTGGACATGGGTCGGACATGCTCCGTCATGGTCTGTGGAATTGGAGACGAGCAACATGCAGAGAGGCGGTCTGGTGGGAAAAGGGTCTACATAACGTACAGCACAGCACCGCCACCAACCATGTCCCTGTCCCTACTCGATCAGCATCCATGTATGATGGGCGCGAGCCGGCATTGGAGCATGTGCCATGGGGTCCGGTCTGTGGCATGGCATGATACGGCAGACACGGGCATGACACAACGACATGGCCTCCCTGTCCGGGCGCATGCAAACGATGCAGGCCCTTTGCCTGATTGTCCTGTTCCAGACTGGGAGTCTAGCGTGAGTGCGTGTAGGACGACAAGGACGACACATTCTCTTGGCCTCGGAACATGTCACAAAATGGAGTCTTGTGCGGGTGAGCGGCCTCGATGCCGTAATGTACATGCAGGACTCTGATTCTCGAGCCACTCGTGCTCGCCTCGGCAAGCCCCCGGCGTCAACATGTGTAAGACGCCGGGAACGACGTCTTGTCGGCGCGCCGGCCTTTGGCGAAAAAAATTGGTACGCACGGCGGCATCTTGCACAGCGAAAGCGAAGCGAAACGAGGCCCGGAGATGTGGATGGCACCCGTATCGGCTTTGGACCATGTTCTGTGTATGTGTGTGTGTACCGATGCTGTCGTGACAAGTCGGACGTCCGCTTCGGCTCCCGTATGGCGTCTACGCATGTGCATGCATTGTCCATGCACACGGGTAGATGGATATTGGCTGCTGGCTGCCATGTAGTATGTAGGTAGGCATGTAGGTGCGCGCGAGGCGGGCGGCGCATCGTCGCATCGCCGGTCGCATCACGGGTTTCCTTGGCTGCCGCTACGGCCCTGCCTCGATGGATGGATGGATGGATGGATGCCTTGCGGCCGCTGCACCGATGCCCAGCCGGACCCCCTCCCGCTCGTCCCCTCATCTCGTCGGTGACCAACTTTTTTTGTTTTTCTGTGCTGTTGTTGTTAACACTGGTTGATTTGGCGACATGTGCCCTTTTTTTTTTTTTCTCACCCCTTTTGCCTCTGCAGCCATGATTTGTCTTGTGCGCCCATCAATCAGCGCTCGCTCGCCCGCATGGACGCACGCCCTCGAGCCAACGAGGCAGACGTGTAGATAACGCCGGCGGCTACCTGCCATCCATCCGTCTCTGCCTGCCTGCCGGAATCCACATGGATGATGCACCGCGAGGCCAATTCCTCCTCTGTGCGCATGCATGCATGCGTGGTCGTCTCCCGCGGCGGGTGAAATGTCGACTCGGCCACGTGATCCCTGCGCGTGCGCGCCCCGCGAGAGGCGTGCGAGAAGGTGCCCCTCCTGCTCTGCTCTCCTCCCGCCCGCCCGCTCTGTCACGTCATGTGACGGCACACGGCATGCACGCGCCGGACGCGGCCAGGTCCGACCGTGCATGTTTGCCGGCCCCTGTTGGGGGCGAGGCAGGTCACGTGGACGGGTGGGAGGAGGAGGAAACACGGGTTGGTACCCTCGAGGCGGATGAGACCGGTCTACTTTAGGTAGGTACCTGTCGGGGACTTGCTCGACCGACCTCTACCGTTTCCCGCCTCGGACCGTCCGAACCATGGCCCTCCCGGGGGGACAAGGCCAGAATGTTCAAACGGGTGCCGCACGTAAGAGGGGCGTTGGAAAACATGTGCGGTGCGGTGCGTGTGGGACGGGACGGGACGGGATCGGGTGTTCCCGCCGGCGTGGTGCTTCATTTTTTTTTTGATTTTGGCCCGGCGCGTCATGATTGTTTATTCTTTATTTTTTTTTTTATTCAAAACCCTCTCCTTCTGCATCTCACCTTTGCGCAGGAGAGATGGTTTGTCTACGTACTAGTACTAGATTCCTACTTCTCTACGTCATCTAGCCCCTTGCAGGCATCTCCCAAATGGTTCATCACCCTCCTCATTTTTTTCTACCTTCTTTTTCTTCCTTTTTTTTTTTTTCCTTCTTCTTCTCCAAAAGTGTCCCCTCACACCCGCGTGATGTCCATGCGTTACAGGTCGCGACCATGCAATGAATGGCCAACACAACTAGGCGACCAGTCACCATGATACTTCGAGCAGCAACTACACAAGCGTCTGGCCTGGCCCATCAAGAAAGCACGGCAGCAAGTCGTCCTCATCACGAGACAACCAACCAACCACACCCCAGGGGTTCTTTTACACAAACACAAAATCGGGCATCACACGCACGCGGCCAAAACCATCAAGTACCCAATGAGTGCGGTCAAAGATGTATTCCCACCACCACCCGGCTATCATCAAACGAAAACCCCGCATCAAAAAAGAAGCACAAAACACGCCATGGGTATATCCCAAACTCCCAACCCGAAACAAAGACAATCTTATACACGTCCCCCTTCTGGGGTCCAAAACCCCTCTCGACATAACCCGTCCGCCACCTGTCATGAGGGCCATTCACCGCTCATGCAGTGCCAGAAACGAAGCCGTATCTACAGACCACGAGTTAGCAACCAAAACAAGACAGGTCAAGGAACGGGTTCCCATATACATACTGCCTCATCGTCAGTGGGGCGTGTTGGCAACTTCCGAGGGATGCCCACCCGGACTGGGACTCGGTGTCAGGAGCCCCCTTTGTAAAGCGGGGTGCTCCTTGACGGCCCGCGAGTTGGCCTGCTCCTCGGGGTAGGCCGTTGTGAAGGAGCAGGCCTTCCTGTCAATGAGGCACTGCAGACACTTGAGTGTCCGCAGGCCCTTGCGATTGGGCCGCCGCGCGACAATGCAGCGGCGGCCGTGCCGGGCACAGTGGTCGCAGGCATTGCTGCGCGGGACGAGGATGCCCTGTGAGCCGCGGCCACTGCTGAGCCGGTGTGTCTTGCGGTGTTCCGCGATGCAGGCTCGTGTGAAGAGCCGGAGACATCGCGGGCACCGGACCTTTGGGTGCCAGGATGACTCATCGTCATCCTCTTCCCCCTGGTCTTCGTCGTCAGACTCTTCGTCATCAGACTCCTCGTCCTCATCCATCTCCTCCCCTTCATCCCGTGTGGATGAAGGTGCTTCTTCGAGCACGGAGGAGATGGTGGTGGTGGTGGTGGTGGTGGTGGTGGTGGGATCAACCCCATCGGGAAGTCCCCCAGAGGTGACCCGGCTATCAAGCTCGGGGCCACCAGGAGCCGAGTTTGTGACCTCGGTGCTCTTAAAAGAAGACATTTTTTTTTGACTACGTTTGTTAACTTAGGGAAGTCATAAGGGGGAGGGGGGATAAAGACAAGAAATCTAGGGAAGTGAAGGGGAGAGGGAGGATAGATAGAGCAATATCAAATATATACAAGCATATGCTTGTGTATACAAGAGATGGAAGGAGGTAGTAAAGTATAACAATAAGAGATTGTATTCACTTACTGTCTTTATATATATAAGCTTTTATAAAAGCTATAGTCAACAGTGATGATGATGATGATGATGTTGATGATGTTGATGGTGATGATGTTGATGATGTTGATGGTAATGATGGTGATGATGGTGATGATGATGATGGTGATGATGATGATGATGATGATGATGGTAATAGTGGTAATAGTGGTAATAGTGGTAACAGTGGTAACAGTGGGAATGAAAAGAGTAGTACAGGTAGAAGAAGCAATGGCCAAAGGAAGGGGGAGGACCTGCCAATATATACTAATCCCCTCCCCCCTTCCCATCAGCCAGAAACCAGAATCGTGTCCGAATGCAAAAAAAAAGGACAGAATCTTACGAACCAAGTTTTGCCAAACTCTTTCCCAAACCTTGACACGGCCAAAATGAGACAAACTTTCAATCCTCCCACCCATCGGACCATGCTCGCCCTGCACCGCCTACCCTTTGGAAAGCCAAAACCATAGTGCCGGGATATTCTTTGCCGTCGTCGTCTGGGAGAGGAACGCCTGCGTTTCGGCATCCTCGCCCAGGGAAAGTGCCCCAAAACGTTATTTAAAGTTTTCTCGCCACGGAACACCTCTTCACTTCGCCGAGAGAATTTCTTCGTACACAACAAAGGCACACTACCAGGATATTCTCTGCGGTCGTGGTCTCGGGGAGGAACGCCCGCGGGTCAGGATGTCCTTCTCCTCCGGGGAAGTGCGCCAAGGCGTTATTTAAACTCCCACCCATGGGGTAGGCACCCCCCTTCACTTCGCCAAGGATTTTTGTCGTAAAGAAGGAAGGAACGATTGAGGCTGTGGTGGGATAGAGGAAGGTTTCGGGCTGACCTTGGAGAATCTCTGATGCTTTTTATAGCAGTACAAAAGTATAAATGCAAAGCATACAGACTTTTCAAAGACAATCACTTTTTTCTAAAAATACGTTTCCCAGAAAAATACTGGCACTTAAAGACAAAAAGGCCAGGTAACTCTTCTTTGCGTTTTGTATCTATTTGCTTTATTAAGGGCACTGTAGGGCATAAGAGGAGAGCCGCCTTCGGAGCTCAGTTTTCTATGCAGACTTCTTAAAGAAAATCACTTTTTTCTAAAAATATGTTTCCTAAAAACATACTGTCACTCAAAGACAAAAAGGCCAGGTAACTCTTCTTTGCGTTTCGTATCTATTTACTTTGTCAAGGGCACTAGGAGGTATGAGAGGAGAGCCGCCTTCGGAGCTCAGTTTTCTATACAGACTTCTTAAAGAAAATCACTTTTTTCTAAAAATACATTTCCTAGAAACATACTGTCACTCAAAGACAAAAAAGTTAAGCAGCTCTTGTTTGCGTTTCGTCATCCATTTACTTTGTCAAGGGCATTAATGAGTCATGAGAGGAGAGCCACCTTCGGAGCTCGGATTTCCAGGAGAAAAATAGAGACAACATTTGCAAAGGCATATTGAGGCTTGGAACTGATAGAAGGTGCGAGAATTGTTCAGTTATGAGAGTGTACATGCATCTTTGCAAGCATACTTTTCATACCTACCATCCACAACAGATCAGCAAAGAGGTTCTAGGTCCACTGAAAAATGGCCCTTGACTCCATTTGCAACAAGGATTGACAAGCTGCCGAGAATTTTTACCCCTATTCATACATGGCACGCATCGGCGACATGGCCATCTCGACCTCAGCGTGCCCACTGTGCAATTTCCGTGCTCCATTTGACCTCTCTGCCGCGGGGCGCATCTTGGATCCATCTCACAGTGCGTCAAGTGGTTTTCGCCCATAGATGCTTCGGAATGGAAAGTAACTGTGAAAAGGAGGAACTCTGTTTTCCTCTCGTGACAAATCTTTCCGTACATCGACGAGGAACATTTGTATTTGGGTTGGCGTCCAGTGCAAGCCATCGCGAAAAGGTCTGCGAGAGAGACCTTCCAGGCCCCACATTATCACGTCGCGGAGGATATGGCCACACTCTTGCAGACGCAACTTCTTGGCCCATGGGCCAATGGGGCATTTCAGGTCTTGGTAGTGAAGTTCGGTGAAGCCAGAGTCTACTAGCTCGCCTTCGATGTGTCGGATGCTATTCAGATCCGATCCTAGGGCTTGCAGTCCAGCTGCTAGGTAGTTGAGAAAGTCGCGGACAGCATAGGGACCATCGCAAGAGTGGTCATCGCAAGCGGCGACATACATGAACTCTTGGATTTCGACATAGCCGCCTGGCTTTAAATGGCTGTTTGGGGCAAAAACGATGTCGGGTCAGTCGAGTCATTCGATGTCGTCCCCTCCCCTATATGTGGCAGGTGTTTCTCGAGCGAGGTCAAGCCTACCTGTAAATTCGTTTCCACATCTGTCCGCGGTCTTTGATAGAATGGATGAGATGACGAACGTGAACATAGTCGAATTTGTTTGGAGGATATGTCCAACCCGATTCGTGCTCCACGTCATCAACGACGAAAGAAACATTCTCGGGAACCCAATCTGGTTGGATTGGAGACAAATCCATTCCTTCAAATATCGCGTTTGGGTACAAATCAGCTACTGTTAAAAGTATGTCAGCAAGGACGTTTCCCAGACATCATCATGAGTGGTCGCGAGTCTATCTCGAAAGATGAAACACTTACGCTCAACACACCATCTCCCAGTTCCCGTTCCTGATGAAGAGTCAGACACTAATTCCAGAACAATGCTAATACATATAATGAGAGTGAAGGGAAGGAGAAAAAGAAGAGAAGAGGGGAGAAGGGGGGAGAGAATCAGGATCTTGTAAAAGCAGGTAGCTAGGTTTACCTAAATCAAGTACATATCCAGCATTCTCGAGGAGATGGGTTATGGGAGCATGGAAATAGGAACCTTCACACAAATGTAGCGTCAAGTGATGCTTGAGGTCGTCACGATATTGTTCTGTTTCATCATTCGGAAATGCGTACTGGCCAGCATGATATGCATGATACCTCAGGCCACCATCCACGATATGTTGCCGAATACTGTCTGTTAAGCTGCGAGTATCATCATCAGTCGCTCCCTCCTCCACGTATTCCCCGTTTTCAATACATCGAATGATTGCAGTTTCCTGTGATGTTGCGACGGAGATCATTGTATCCTCAGACAATACTGAGGCGGCACTGTGGCGAACCGTTTCAGACTCCATTTGACAAGGTAAGGCAGGCTGCCTCTGGAATAGAATCTGCTTCAATTGGGTGCGCGATTGCGATGTCGGCACGCACCGGTGTGCGCCAATGCCCAGACAGGTCGACGACAAGTAGACGTTCTCCTTGACGCGTGAAATCAAAGGACAGTGCGCCAATCGTGTGGTGAGGATAAAAAACGAGCTTTTCGGACCTGTTTTATGATTGCAACAGCGCAGACCCTGGCTTGGCAGATCGTTCACGCCGAGGCGTTGCTGGCATGCGGTCGTTTTGCCTACTCGAGGAAATGCTGTTATTCCAAAAATGGAGGTCCACGGTAGCACACCGCAGACCGACGTATCCCAATAGCCCAAGAAAGTTCCTGTCCGCGTGTGGACGCAGAGGTCTGAAGCGAGTCGCAAATGCGGCGACGTCGACGGGCTCGATGAGCTGCAAATATGTTGGGCGTCAAATGCCTTTACTTGATAGTGACCAGAAGGAATTGACAGCTCCTCGGGCGAGTCGAGAGCCATGCGGCAACCGAGGACGAGCTTTTCCAGCCGGCATGTAGATGAGGGGGCGTCAATTTATCAACTCTGGGCTGAGCACCCTGGGTATTGGTTTTCCGTCGTGTTTGCCTCTGCCCATTCCGCTGAAGCGCGCTAGTCCCACTTGCCGGTTGGTCCCCGGATTGATGATTTGAGGAATGGGGAATAATTATGTCGCAGAGCAGAAATGACGGACGAGACGGAACATGGGATAGGATGGATCGGAGTTGCAGGACGGTGGATAGGAGAAGCAGCAGTGTCAGTATTATCAGCCTGTGATAAGGGAATAGCGAGTCTGCATTCGGCTAGAATGGCCGGGTGGATGTGAAGGGATTTTTCGGTAGCTGTTGGACTGATTCCCGCAGGCTGCAGGCGGCCGATGCAGGTCGGCGGCAAGTGGTGATTTGCTTGGGAGGGTCGTGGGCCTAGCCCGGGCGTGGACGCGTGAAAGGACAGGTGGATGTGCATATGCAGCATCTATGGAAGGACGGATGGATGTGGAGGACGAGCATGAGCATGAGCATGAAGCATGAGCATGAAGCATGAGCGTGAGCGTGAGCGTGAGCATGAGCGTGAGCGTGAGCGTGAGCATGAGCGTGAGCGTGAGCATGCAGAGGAGGATGAACACTGGGGAATGAGTGGGCATGGGCATGGGCATGTGGATCGAGCTGCTGTGATCCGCAGTGGTCCCGGCAGCTGAGCTAGTCAAGCTCGTCGACCACGTCAACCAATTGGCTGGCGCCCGCATGGGCTTTCTGAAGGGGTGAGGCAGGAACGACCAGAGGCAGAGGCATCCATCCATTTGGAATATTCGCGTCACGCATCTCTGCCTGCTTGTCCACCCAGCCGTGCGCTTGCCTACGTACAGTATATGCGGATCCTCACGTCCTCGCGTCCTCACGTCCTCACGTCCTCACGTCCTCACGTCCTCACGTTGGTGATGCGCAGCCATGTTATCACGTACGACACCAGGCGAGCCACCAGGCTTCTCTCTCCGGTGCTCCCACTCTCTGTCTCGGGACGGTGACACATGCAACCCCTCCAACGTTTGCAAGGTGCTGCGGGGAGGGGCTCTCGTCGCCGCCGCGACCGGCATGGACACGATTGGCGTTTGAACAACCACTCGCGGCCCCCACTCTCTCGACATGGACATGAGCATCGACATGAGCATCTCCCACAAAGACTCTACCTAATAAAAAGATGATCAAGCTCGGCCAGGGCGACCGTGCGAGTTGGCATCAGGCACAGCCCACTGCCTCACTTCCGCGACACTCTCGGCAACCCCTTGCAGGCGGCCGTCCAATGACATCAAACAAGCCGCAGTTCGACGCGGTTCAACAGTTGCTTGGTATCGTGGACACCAATACTGGCTTGGCTGGTGCTTGATAAACCTTGTTACACTGTGCCACGGCTTGTCCCAGCCGGTCGGGACTCCCAACGCCACCTGCATTATCGAGGCTCGCTTGTTGGGTAATCCCGCCTACTCTATTACCAAACATTCCCTTCCTCCCTCCCTACGTCAGTCACTTAACGTGGTCATATTCATATTTGGAAATCAGACTCGGGCACATGGCAAATTGGGTCGCTGGGACGCACAATACGCCCCTCCCAGGTTCTCGGCCCATCCACCAATTCTTGACGCGGCAATTAATATGCATAGTACAGTTGACGAACAAGATCTCACGCTTGGAGGCCTCGGCTGTCATAGACTATTCCTTCCTGAACATCTAGGCTGAGATAATGTCGTTCCTCATATCGTATGACTCCATATTTGCAGCGATCCACGCACGTAACGGTCTCCAGCTCCTCAAAATTTTCGGCAGAACGGCTATTCCTGAGCGGCTATTGCCACAACGACGTGTCTGTATGTACATCATTTTGTCATGGATGTGCCAAGAACTCGCTACTACATACTGCAGGATCGCCCGGCATAAGGCTATTGGTTACCCAAATGCATGTTAGCGCGCCATCCCCTTCTGGCGCAGCAAAAGTCATTTGTTCCTATGGATGCAGCACTGCAAGGCACGTTGTGCGTCTTTTATCTCCCCGTCAATCGGCTTTCCGTGGCTTGTTCCATCGGATTTGACTTGCTTCGACGAGTACGAACCAAACTGTCGGGTTGCCGCCACTCTTGAGCACCCTGCCAGTTGTACACAGAATCCACGTCATCTGGGTTTGAACCCTGCCATGATGTTACAGGTCGCTTGCAGCCTTCCTGCACACGCTAGGTGGAAATGACTTCAGAATGAAAGTCTTCGAGGCTTGATCTGTGAGAAGGCGCGCCCAGGGAAGCTCTCAGCCCACGACAAGCACGCTTCCGCACGAAAATCTTCATGCTCATGTCTAGATGCTTAGATGATCAGCTGCATTTATACATCAGCCTATCATTTTATACTGAAGTCATTTCCTGGCCGGTTTGTTTCCGGAGCAATGCCTACCCCATCACAGGACCACTACTTTTTGTTCATCTATTCACTTTCCGAGTCGGCGGGTGTGCTGCCTGTCATGGATCACAGCGTACTGTAACTATTGGGGGGGGGGTTCAGTCACCGCCTCTCCAGACGCTGCCTCTCCTCTGTTTCGCGTCTGCGTCTTTCTTTTCCAATTCCTGGATTGTTCCTCTGCAGGTGCTGACTATGTGAGAGGCGTCATCGAGGCAGCACATGTCAAATTGTCGTTGACTAGCACGCCTGGCACCAATCACACAACGTCGTCGCCGACAACGCCGTCTAATCGTTTAAAGGGAAGCATTGCATTTTAGTCCATCCGCAGCAGCCAATAAAATCCGTTACCAAACGGTAGGTTTGGGGAGCTGGTACTGTGCCACAACTCACGAACAACAGCTCAATGTCTTGTCCCAACATAAAGCAAGGGATTTGGTCAGGATACAAGCACCCTCTGACGTCTTTCTTTCCTGCGCGACGACGATTTGGTATTGACAGCAGCCGCTTTATCCGGGGGTGATGCCTGCTTTTGTGAGCTGTCACATGTCAGTTTACGGGCGGCAAGCAGGTCGGAGAGCTCGGGAGGGCTGATTTTGTCCGCATGGTGGCGCCTTGTTCCAGGCAACGGAGCAGCTGTTTGAGTCTAGGTTTTTTTTTTTTTTTTTTCCTTTTTCGAGGATAATGCCCCAATATGAGAGGGTCAGTTGCATTTTATTTTATTTTATTTTATACCCTTTCCGGTTCTATTAACCAAATCAGATTGAGCCTACGTCCCGACACATGAAGCTGGCAAGTGGTTACATGCAACCCATTGGCCTGGCCTGATGTCCTTGCCTGGTGAGCGATGGACCACTCGACGCGATGAAAACTCCCAAAACTCCCAATAAGATCAGACCATGCAAATACCGACATTGAGACATCCGAGCCACCGGCGACTGACGACTCAAGGACGAGGGACTGGCTAGATGCATAAGCCGTATCGACTTGCGTTTACAGAACGAAGATGAGACCAGCGGCGGCACCAAGTATATTGACGGCAAGGTTGCCGGCACCAGCCATGAGAGGAGGACTGGTGGGCTGAGGGTTGGGCATTGTTCCAGTAGCGAGGAACTGAATGATTCGGCAACCCTCGCCGTGGCAGGGAGCAAATCTGCAGCTGTCGCCGCCGTTGCAAACCTGGCCGGGGGGGCTGGGGGGAATAGGCAACTTGCAGTTGTCGCCGTTGCAAGGGGAAGGGGGCGGAGGAGGGCCTGGGGGAGGAGGGGCGGGCTTGCAGTGCTCGCCGTCTCCGTCGCATACGATTTTCTCGTGGCAGTCCTCGCCGTCACACTGCTCATGTCGGCACTCATGTCCCTTGCAGACAAACCTCTTGTCGCACTCGGACCCAATGCACTTCTCGTATGTGCACTTGCCATTCCAGCAGACAATCTTCTTTTCATGGCAGACTTGTCCGTCGTCTGACTTGCAGTCGGCGTACTTGCAGTATGGGCCCTTGCAGATGACGAGCTTGTTCCACTCGTCCGTGTCGCAGACCTCGGTCCGGCAATGGTCGTCTCGGCAGATGACACGATGCTTCTTGTCACCTTTCTTGCATGGAATCTCGGGCCCACAGTGACCATTGTAGCAGACAATCTTCTTCTTGTGCCACTCGAGCCATTCCTCGGACGTTTCGCACTGGGTTGTGGGATAGGTCCAGACATTGGTGATCTCGGAGCCGATGGGGCAGTCTGTGACGGTAGGCGGGCAGGAGGTGACGGTCTGGACTTGTGTGGCGGTGACGGTCAAGGTGACGGTGGGAGAGCCGGGGGCCTCGGCAGCGGCTTGGCGCTCATACAGACTGACAAGGCTACCGAGAGGACCAGCCATGCGACGCCTTAAGGAGATGGATGAGCCACAGCTCTGGGCTTTGTTTCCTGGGCAAGGTGCATCGCAGATGGTCGTTTCAACCTTGACGGTGCCCGTCGAGTCATCGGCACAGAGGCAGTTGCTGAGGAACGGCTTTGTCAGTCTTGTCCGTTTTTGTGTTTGTCGTGGGTTTCTATGCTCCCGGAGCACCATGATACAATAACAGAAGCCACACACACAGACACATATACACAAAAACTACAAAAACTCACTCATTGATGGTGGCCATATATTTGGTACGACAGCTGGCTGCGCACAAGTCGATGCTCATGAAGGGAGACGAAGCAACCTTTACAAAGCTAGAGATGTTGACGGGCAGGATGACGCAGGCGAAAAACTTGTAGTCTCCGGCGACCACGGACACACTCGGGCCGGTTGAGTTGGTGTACTGGGCCATGGCCATGCTAGCCGCGCCAAGGGTGGCGAGGATGGCAGAACGCATGATTGGTTGAAAACGAATGTATCAAAGAAAGAAAGAAAGAAAGAAAAGGAATGAAGGAGTGACTAAAAGCTCTCGGGGAGGGGGACCAGTCTAGAGAATGAAATCGAGGCTTTTGTTTGCGGTGGCGAGAAGCAGAGAGGGAAACGAAAAAAAAAAAAAAAATGGCCAGCAACGAACGACAATTCCTCAGCTTATATGGACGAAGCAACAAAACACGAGACGCGTTCTAGATGGGCATATTTTGTTGACGCGGCCATTTGGCAATGACGACTCAGCACGGGGGCTCGAAAGGATGTAAAGCACTCTCACGGAGTCGA
Organism: Aciculosporium take MAFF-241224; assembly: GCA_000222935.2. Classification (NCBI taxonomy): domain Eukaryota; kingdom Fungi; phylum Ascomycota; class Sordariomycetes; order Hypocreales; family Clavicipitaceae; genus Aciculosporium; species Aciculosporium take. The sequence continues at coordinate 18,278 of AFQZ01000952.1, forward strand.
CCGACATTTTGCATGCCATTTCTAAGCCAGACTGTAGCGCAAACGATAGGCGCTGGGCAGCTTTCGCCTCTGACAAGAATGTTTGTCATGTCCGCTTGCGGGGGAAGATATGGTAAATGTTGTGTCTCAAACGGCGGCTGCCAAAATGCAAGACAAGTGTGGGTATCCATCTTTGGGAGGACGAGACAGGGCGTTGAAGAAAGAAGAGGTACTTGTGCAGAGAGTGGATGTTTGGATGGGAGTTTGGATGAGGCGGTTGGAATGCGAGTGTCTGATTGTCTACAAGGTGTTTGTTTTCTGGAGATGAAGGGGTTATGATGATGATGATGATGATGGCGGTGCTGGCGACGTTGCCTTTCTTGTTTTGGGCGCTTGGGGTCTCGAGTCCCAATGGGCAGTCGTGATGCTTCGAGTCGAGCCTCGATCATGGCGCAATAGGCTTGCCGGTGCCGGGTATCCGCCACATGGGAGGTGCCCTGTTTTGTATGTGCTCGATGAGGGTGATGCTCGGCGCGACGAACGCACGACGGGCGCGCAGGGGAGAAGGCGTGCCGTCGCGCTCTCTGCTGTTCTTGGTCCCGTCTCTGGACTCTTTTTTGCTCCCGGCGTCCATTCTGTTGGGCCTTGGTCACAAGGTCTTGGGTATGAAACAAGTTTGGTACTCGGAGCCGTGGCCGCATTCGTCGCCGAGCGGGCATGCTGTCAGGATGGCGTGTGTATGTTTGTGCTGTCACGGCGGTGAGGTGCTGCATTTTCGGAAGAGCTTGCTGCTGCGAAAGAAGGAGCTGATGGCGGACACGAGGCTGGGAATGTCGTGTGCGCGCATGTATACATGTATGAACATGTGTAGCTGATGATGCACGTACGTCCTGCCAATATCCCTCCGGGGGCCCTGCCGGGGGCCGCCTGCGGCGAGCTCCCGCCTACGGCGGCAGGAAGTCTGGCGACGGGAGCACGGGATGGCATGGCGCTGGCTGGTTATGGAATTTCCGACGTATGCACTGGCAGGCAGAGATGAGACCTTGGTGTCCATCTGCCTTGTTGCCTAATCAGCCGCTGGGGCATGCCGGTCACGACGGACTTGTTGACGAGGCCAAGTTTGTCACGATGCAATGGATGGCTGCGTTGCACGTGACATGTACATGCGGTGCTGTACTGTGGCAGCAGTGCACATGCCACGGTAGAATTGGATTGGTCTGGGCCCTGCGCCAGGAACGGGTAGTGCGCGCACGCCGCTTGCGCACGGGCACGGGTCGCGCATGCTAGAGTAGGCGACGGGCGGGCGGGAACGGCGGGGGCTTCCTCGGACTAACTATGGACATTGCACGTGTCACGTGGTGACGTTGAAGTACCTAGGTACTTCCGTGGGCGGGTGAGAGGGCGGAAAGCTGGGCCACGGGGCGCATGTGCGCATGCGTCGAATGGGCAGCGGCTTGACCGCGGAGCAAAAGAGAATGAAGAGAAGAAGAAGAAGAAGAAGAAGAAGAAGAAGAAGAAAAGGGGGTGAGAAGAAAAGGGGGTGAGATGTCCGGGGTAGCCTGCTTCCTCTTTCCCTTTCTCGTTCCTCTTCTTCTTCTTCTTTCTCTTCTTCTTTTTCTTCTTCTTCTTCTTCTTTCTCTCCTCTTTTCTTCTTCACAAAGTCACTTCCCCGTCACATCATCATCATCATCATCATCCTCCTCCTCCTCCTCTCAAGAAAACGCACCTACCCAGAGCACGCACTTCTCAAGCCAACCCCCCCCCCTCCCCTTCCGTGACATGCCGGGGGCAGAGCGCACAGGGGGGGTCAGAGCCAAGAATCCGCTCACGGCATCTCGCCCTCGTCAAGGCGGAGGAATTCCCTCTCTCTTCTCCCCCCCAAGTCGGCGTCTACGGCCAAGAGCTCTTCTCCCCCCCAGTCGGAGTCTACGGCTTAGAGGACGTTTCCCCCCCAGTCGGAGTGTAGACTACGGCTAAGAGGACGTTTCCCCCCCAGTCGGAGTCTACGGCCAAGAGGACGTTTCCCCCCAGTCGGAGTCTACGGCTTAGAGGACGTTTCCCCCCCAGTCAGAGTCTACGGCTTAGAGGACGTTTCCCCCCAAGTC